>JAPYZL010093537.1:0-24510 GCA_030522825.1 Platygaster orseoliae
CGAGATGTAAGTAAAATTTTATTACTCATGATAATTTTGTCTCGAATCAGGCGTTTTCGAGTTCTAGCCGCTCAAAAATGCTACTTTCACGTAAAAATCGGCGTTATTTTAAACTTTGAAAAATTGTACAGTCGTGAAAAATTTTTTTTCTACTTAACAAAAAAATACGTATCGATTTTTTTGTATTGAAAAACATTTAAAAAAATATTACAATGATATCTGTGATAGGGGGTGTAAATCTGACCTGGAATGACCTATATATATCGCGACTCCAAACATACAAAATTTTACTATAGTTTTATAGGATTGACTTTTTTTCCTTGTCTGGAAAAAAATATTTACAATGGATTTTTATATTATTTACAATACATACACAATTTTTCTATGTATAAGTACTCTATATGTATTGATATACATATACAGGATGGTCCAGTTTGACCGGATAATATTTTAACCAAATTTTTTTTCATATTTTTCTGAATCGAAAAGTCCTCTGCCACTTTTCATGTAACTCAAAAACAATAAAGTTATTCAAGTTTGAAATTTAAACCATAAATGCACTTTTTCGAGGAGTGGGGATAAAAACTGCAAACCAAACTTTACCCAGATTTTCTTCATATTTTTCTGAGTAAAAAAGTCCTTTCCCACTTTTAAAAAAACTCAAAATCAAAAAAGATATTCGAATTAGAAGTTTTAACCAATCAGATTTCTCAGATTTTAAACTCGTATATCTTTTTTCGTTTTGAGTTTTTTGAAAAGTGGGAAAGGACTTTTTTACTCAGAAAAATATGAAAAAAATTTGGTTAAAATATCCGGTCAAACTGAACCACCCTGTATATAATTTTTATATTTACAATGGAAAATCATAATTATAATTAATAATGGAAAACGTAAAATTATTATCAATGCGGTATGCAATATTGTGTAATTTTCCCTGAAAATTTGAAGATGCAATTTATCGTCCGCGATGAAAAGCTGGAAAGCCTTATACTGGCGAAACAAAGGCGATAAAAGCGTGATATTTGATCGAATCTTGTGCTACCGGTGACACAATATATGAAATAAAGCAAGGACGCTGTGAGCTAAAGAAAACGCTATTTTACGCGCATGTCACGAAGAGTGTATTTTCTAGGAAAATGCAAGTTTTGCAAGGCCGGATTTACCCCGGAAAACTCGCTAAATCTCAGTTTTCTTTCCGTGGAATATGCGATAATGGATAAGACAGAAATCTCAGGGAAATATATTTAAAAGGTTTTACCATAGTGATTGCTGACATATCTGGTTTTTTTGAATAGCAAACAAATTGAATAATAACAATAAACAACACGGTTTTTTTATATAGAAACAGGAGTGTAGCTAGAGAAGTGTTTTTGGTGTTGATGAAATTCTTTCAAACAGTAAATTAATATGAGGAATAATACAAATTGTAAATATTTTGATTGTCTATGATATGAGGGAATGAGTCTAGAATAATGAGGGAATTAAATATATTCATTCAAGTTGCAAGATAGAGAATTAGAAATTTGAGATTTAAGAATTCCCAAAAAATATTCAAAATAAAAATTAAAAAAAATTTGCTTCACTCGCTTTTTCGCCAACTTTTTTTTTGTCCTTCAAGTGTTTCGATTCTAAAAAATAGAATTAACAGTAAGAACAAATTTTTTCATTTTGGATTAAGAATTGAAGTACTTTGACTGTAATATTGAAAAAGTAAAAATATTTTGCGAAATTCAATTATGTTTTCATTTGTTCAAATTTGGATTTTCACTCAAATTTTGAGTAACTTAATTCAATTTTGAATGAAAAAAATTGAAAAATACTCAACGATATTCCACAATTTGCAGTAGATAAGCATTTTTGAACAAAATATTATAGTTTTGATGTTTTAAAATGTTGCAAAATTAGAAAAGTACAATAGAACGTACCAACAACCGATGTAAAAATTTTTCATAATTTTGTTCTTTTAATTTACAATTTAAGTATTTTGATTGTAGTTTTGAAAAAGAAGAAGGAATTGAAGAAAATGGTTCCTATTTAGATTTTTTAAGACTTTGGATTTTTTACTGAAATTTTGAGTAAATTAACTCTTAACTTTGGAATAAAAAAATCCAAACATAATTATCAATATGGTACAATTTGCTGTAATTTAATATTTTTGAACCCAGGAAGTAGGTAATTATTCAATAAACGCAAAGAAGAAGAAAAATTTGAATAATACGTACTGTGTGAAAAGTGTTTAGCATTTTCTAACTTAATGACATACTAAATTATATATAGATATTTTGAAATATGGCGAAATAATTGAATTAAAAAAATATAACTAACAATTTGATGAAACATTTTATTTCATTTTGTTGTTTTAAATTAAAAATTGAAGTTTTTGTTAAAAAAAAAAATATAAAGAATCAACAAAATTAATAATGTTTTCAATTGTTAAAATTAGATACTTTGTATTGAAATTTCAAATAACTCTACTTTCAATTTTCTAAAGACAAAGTTAAAAAAATTAATTAAATCATCGACAATACTGTACAATTTATGCTTCTTTAGTCTTTTTGAACTGATAAATTAGACATTTTTTGTGTATTTGTAAAAAAAAAAAAAAAATACTGGATTTAAAGTGTGAAGCATTTTGGTACTAAATTCTAAATTTAATTTATTGTGAATTTTCTAAAATTTGGCAAAGTTCATGAATTCAAAAAAAAAAAACAATTCATAGAAAAAAGTTGTTATTTTGTGATTTTAGGTTTCATTTTGAAGAATTTTAATTTTAATTTTCCAAAAGAAAAAAAATAAAGTATGTTTTTGTTTGTAAAAATTACATACTTTTCATTGAAATTTCCAGTATCTCAACTATTAATTTTAGATGAACAACATTTTAAAAAAATAATCAACAATATAGTGTGTAATTTGCGGTAATGATTACTTTTGAATACATTCATTAGATAGTTTTTCATGAAACTTGAAAAAGAACAACATTTTTCCAAAAATATATATTGCATTCAAATTTTTGATTCTAATCCTATACTTAAGACATTTTTTATTTTTAAGATTATAACATAAGAAATTATGTGTTAAATATAGCGAATAAATTTCTAGTTTTGTGATTCAACTCGTTTTATCAACTCATTACATGCTCGGTGAATTTGGTTATGACCAAATCATTGCAGTTGGAAACATGTTTGAATGTCAAACGCGTGCTCGGGACGGTCATTAGGAGGTAAGAGGATACTAGAATTGATATTTGTGGCGTCGCCGGTCTAACTTGTACAAGAATTTCGCCAACCATAATTGATATTAATGTCGGAAACGTCGCCACTGATTGTTCAATGAATTCACGATCGCCCAAATCCGTGGGTTTTCAATAAAAAAAACTTAGATTCCACAGATGAGATTACCATTTGCTCTCTCAAAGCATTCCTGGATAATTGTTTTATGATAATTTAATCTCAGAATAACACTATGTAAATCCGATCTCTGGATGTAGAGGAGCTTTCGTCGTTTCCCATTCATTTCTTCGATTATGATTTAAGGGGTCGTCCATAAATTACGTAACGCAATTTTTAGTATTTTTTGACCCCCTCCCCCCCCTGTGTCACAAACTGTCACATTGGCTTAAAAATTTATGGTCTGTTTCGCGATGTTGGTGTGTGCAAAAAAGTGATTTCACGTCTGAGTGACGAATAAATTACGACGAAAGCAGGAGTGAATTGGAACGTAGGATATTACATCCCATGAGTCTCTGGCACCGTGTAATCGATCGTATTTTCGAGTGCATCGAAAAAACGATGAGGAAATTTCGTATCTCCGTATTTTTTCAACTTTTTCTCAGTCGGAAAAATTCAACTCGTTCAGCCAAGAGGAGTTAAATTTCTTGTTTCTAACGGAATTCGTAATGTTAAAAAATGAAAGAACGCCTAACTTGTAAATTAAAAGAACAATGAATCCTATTAGAAATTTATAATATATCATTCATAATAACGATAATTTCTGGTATTAGGTTATTTCAAAACAAATATCCTCAGTATTTGATTTTAAGAAATTTAGAAACAAAACTCAAGGATGACTGAATTTTCGAGTGAAAAAATTCGCTTTTATAAACTTGCTAAAATAATGTGAACGTTAGATAGATATTTTCGAGTTTCCTAGGGCACGTTTCAATGTTGAATACCGGGTTGAATCGATATGGCCAAAAGCTCAGGGGAAGGTTCGGCAGTACGAGCGTACGTGCCACGTACGCTTTTCATTTTCATTATCGCCAAAGTCACCCATTCAGGCTAATTAAATCCCTAGAGCTCAATTATCGGTGTCAGGGTATTCGCGGTCAACGCCTTTCTCGAGATAATTTGTGATGTACCTCATTTGTTCCACGTACTGTCTTCACATTTTAAAATGTACATGTATATAACACTGAGAGAAACGTTTATTTACAGTAAATATGAGAATTTCGTATTTGTCAGGAAAATTTATCAACATTTAAGAAATTTTCTGTCCACGAATTATTCTAGAAGGTGGTTTGAATAATACAAATTTCGAATACAATAATTCATTGATTCCTTTTTAAATATTGAATATTCTACAGTAAAATACTGATTATTTTGATGAAATTGATAGAATGATGAATTATAATTCGTTTGTTTACTTTCTTGAAACATTTTCCTTGAAATATCGATTGGTTAACAGTTAAGAAATATGTAGATTGAGTGTGTTGACTGTGCTTTACTTGTTTTTTGTGACGAACATACACGTGAAAAAAAGTTGGATTAGCAGTTTATTGTTAATAAAAAAATGAACTCTGGTAAAATACTAAAATCGTGGGATTTCGAATTTTCGTCCGAAAAACACCACGTTTATAAATACGGAGATTAGTTAATTTATTCGTTGTGCCGCAAAAACTCGAGGTTATATTGCCATGAATTTACGATAATACGCGTAAAAAATCAGTATTTAACGAAAAATACACTCAATTCAAGTCGATTAAAAAATCGCAATTACGCGTAGTTTAACATGCAATGTAAATTTTTCGGTTGATTGAAAGTAATCATTACTTCATTTAAAATTGTCAAAAATTTGACAACAGTTTAATTACGGATAACATAGGATAGTTTCATAGGTAGTTAATAATTGAGATTAGATCATGATATGGAATGGGAAGGAGTCTTCATATTATAAACGTTTGTTTTCTGAGATGGCATATATAAGGAAATATAGAGACGGGGTAATGAATAAGCAGAGGGATCTGGAGAAATGGAATGATTCATACAATTGCTTGTTACGATATTTTTGATATAGAAGGAAGTGATGGAATTTAGAAAACTAAAAGTTATAATTTCGTGTTTCTCAGATTTAATAAATGTAGGCACTTTTGAAATTGATATGACGAATTGATAACGATTATAGAATATTAGGATGGGACTACGCTTTATGAATTTAGTGTTGTTACAATCATTGACGAGTTACGACCATGTTAAGACACTCACGAATTGACGCTGTACACTTATACATTTAGTCGTTTGTTTTTACACTTTGACTTGAGTTGTTTTTAATTATGTAACGAAAAATTGACCAACATTTTCATCATGTTTGGGAGATACATTGTAATAACCAATTTTAGAAGATTTTTTATCATACAGACGTAAGTAGGAATATACATATACTTTGTGATGTTTTTTATTTATTATTATGGAGGTTTTATATATGTGATGTTATTACTCAGGTCTTGAAAAGGGCTAAAAATTAGCCGAAACGTCAACGTTATGATTTAAAAAGGAAATAAATTGACTGGGAATATCGAAAGAATTACTTATTATAATCATTATCAACCCAGTGATAAAAGTTACAAATATAATAGGATAGTTTCTATCAAAATCAGATTCGTTAACTGTTAATATGCATTAGTTTTTATGTAAAATTATTTTGCTTGTAGTTAAAATGGATGCCTTTAGCTTAAATACAGATTTGTTAATAGTAACTAAATTACATGCTTGACTAAAGACAGATTTCTTAACTGTTAACAAATAGTGCATCTGAAGATCTGAAGCAACAGAACGGCTCAAATAAGTAGCTTCTTTAACCAAAAACGATATTTATTTGCTTGTATCCAAATATGAGATTTGTTAACTAAACGAATCTTGTTTGTTAGAAATAAACATTTTTCCTACTGTAGAGTGATAATTATTTTTGTGATATCAGAATTGTTGCATTTCTGACTGGACGGTTATTGAAAATTAAGCGAAGAAATTTCTGGTAACATTCGAAACATAGCCCGAGTGCTACAAATATTCAGCAAATATACTACTCAATAAGGAAATTTATGTAAAAGTTGGGAAAAACACTGAAATTTTCTAGAGCTGCACAAAAAATTTGACTGAGCATGTTGATAAAATTTATCATTTTCCTGAAAATCGTTGCTCAAAAAGTTTTAGAAATAATCGTTTAACTCGTATTTTCACTGATGTAAGATTAGTTTTCAAATTCATGAACTTCAATAATTGAAAGTCTTAGTCAGCCATGAAATTTATGTATCAACAATTTCTAAATTTCGCCTTGGCGTTCACTTTCAATTGAAATTTGACTAACTTAATTAATGAATATTGAATTAATTACTATTATTTTGAAATGAGTTTTTTGCAAATTTGATGATGGATTATAAATTTTCAAAGAAACATGCGTAATGATTTTTTTACAAAAAAAAAGAATAAGTATTTTCAAAATTGGAGATGGAATTGATTGTGCACAAATTCGTTGAGCACTGTACTCATTGTGCACATTTTTCAGAAATTCTTTAGTATCAATTTGAAATGAACAAATTAAGGCGTTAACGTTCTTGATTTTTTAAATTTACACTATCAAGTTATTTTTATATCGTCCATTGTACAAATTTATAAAAATGTGTACAATCAACACCAACTCGAAAATTCGGACGAATTATAGAGAAAATAATAATTCATCAAATAATTGAAAAGTTAGAGCTCATTTTGAAGAAACATTTTAGAAGAGTATTCAGGAAGCTATTATCTATCATTTCTGAGAGATTCCTTAAAAACGAGAAACGAAAAAGCTGTTTGGTTACAGAGTGAAATTATTCTGTTTTTCTGTTGAGGGAATTTTCGTAATGTTGCTAAAAGTAATTTAGTAATAAATTACTCAGTTCATCCATATGTAATAGTAACATTCAATTTTCAAGAATTCAAAAAACGAATAGTTGATAATCTTTTATAAATAATTTTCTCGAAAACTTACTCTATGCCATAAAAAAGTTGAAAGCCACGAATAAAATGAGTGCAAATTTCAACCGCGAAATATAAATTGTCACCTTTGTAATCCCAAGTTTTTTACAAAGTATTCCCAAAACTATTGAAACTCCTTTTTCCACAAATTTTTACGCGAACAATTGCACGTGACCCAATCACTCCAGTGTCACAATTACCTCGATTGACTCTACCTTTAAATGCTTTAGTTGTAGAAACATTGGTAACAGAGCAAACGAATCAGAAAAATAAAGGGGTCGAAATAAAATGGTGACGCCGTAAAATGCCGGCTTCCGTCGATTCCAACAGCGTCGTAAGCCCCCTTTTTTTTGCTCCACACTGCTCGTAAATTAGAGCGGCACAGTTTCCCGACAGGACCCCGAAAAATTTTCGTCAAGCCTCGGTCGTTGCGCCTGAAGAAGCAGTTCATGTAACCCTTAATCCCGACTTGTGCACGAGTGTACGCCAACTTACACATTCGCGGGAAAAGAGAGAATTGACGGGGACACAACTTGGCGATATTCCGCCTAAAGAGTTGGAAACGTGCCAACGTGGAACGTTTGACGTTTACCTCGATTCATAAGGAAACTTGCCAAAAATTGGAATGACTTGGATCCTATCGGATTAAGGGGACACAAAAAGTTGGCGAGGTAGGGTGAGAGGTAGGGTCTTCTAATTAGGTTTACAGCGAAAAATTATTGAGTAATGACAAGTGAAAAGATAGGCCATCACTCCAGTTTTTTTTTCTTCGAATATCGAGGAACTAGGACAAATATTTGGCCTTTCTCTGTAACTTGTAAAGGAGTAGTTTTAAGGCAGAGATGAGAGGGAGGGGGGGGGGATGAGTAAATATCGCAATAGTAATGTCCATAAATCCGTCACTTTCGACATTGTAAATTGTGAAAGTAATGTCAATTTTTCGAAAAGTATGAGATAAAGGGAATTCGATCAGGTTTAAATTTTCTCCAGTAGTACGAGTCAATGTATCGTCGGACTGACAATTAGTAGGTATGTTGGATATTCGTTTCGTTGAATAAGTAAAAGTGATGCATGAATGAAAATATAATGTTGTACAAAAAATTTATTATAAAATATAAAATTAAATTTTTGGAAAATGTTGAATTCAGTGATACAGGAAGTCGCACTTTATTTACTATACAGATTGAAATAAAAAGAAAACTGCGACAAACAATTCATACTTCGTTTGAAACCATTTTTAAAGCATTTCGAAAACTTTTTCAAAAACTTAAAAAAATCAGTTCTTTAGCTATTATTCAATTCTTTGATCATTAGAAAAACCATTATATTTTGTCCATTATTCTTGGACATTCAAAAGTTGTAATTTCGTATATTCCATTTGAGAAAAGAGAATAATGATAGAGTTTTGAAAATTTCTATGTTATAAAAGTTTTGGAGAAAAATAATTGAATTCCATAATTACTTATTCTAATGCACTGTCTCACAAACATTTTCTGTGTTAGAAATTCTTATTCGAAGAAAGTTTTTCAGAAAATTGGTAGTATATTAAACATCTTTATATTAAGTTGAACAGGTCGAATTTTTATGAAAATTCTTCATTTTTTGAATTTTCTCAAAAAAAAAAAACATTCCCTTCTTTGAAAAATCATAGTGTTGAATGATATTCAAAAAGTATAGGTATACTATCTCAAAAATTGTGTACCTACTTATTAATTTTTAAAAAATTCTATTTTTCTTCGGTCAAAATCTTCAAAATAATTTATTTTCATAATTTTAACTTGTTCAAAATCATTAAAGTTCATTACGTAAAAAAAAATAATAATTTACAATTGCTTTCTCCTTTTTAAAGGTGAAAGATTTCAGTTTTTTTCAATCTCCAAAAAAATTCTAGTTTTCTCAGGTTGAATAATCTACTAAAAGTCTTTGTTTACATCTTTTCAACTGATTTTAAACTACTTAAGTTCAACATCTTTAAGTAATTGACGATCAATATTTTAAATTCACCAGTTTTTAAGGAATAAATCTTCATTATTCTAATAAAGAAAATCTGTTGAAAAATCCTAATAATTATAATAATAATATTCGTGTACTATTTACTTTGAAGAAAATTTATCAATTACATTCTTGAATTCCCAAATCATACCTCGTATTAAAAAAAAAAATTAATAAATGTTTATTTTCCCGAGTATTAGAATTTGTAGACTTGTTGATTTTTAACGCTAGTAGTTTATAATTTTAAATTTGACAATACAGCTTATGTTAAAGTTTTACAAATTCACATACTATTGATTTCCGACTAAAATTTTCAAATTCAATATTTAAACAATTTATCATTATCTCTTTGATGTTTATTTTTTTTAAATTATTATCTGTCGAAAGTTTTTTTTGAAACAATATACTTACAATACAAAATTAAAACGTGAAAAATTTCAAATCATTGCCAAAAATAATTATCTTAGTAAATTTTTCATTATGTAATCAATTATTTTGTACGTTGTTTTTAATAACTTTAGTACAAGAGCCAATAATGAGAAATAATTAACATTTTTATATAACCTTATTCTTTATTGCGAGCTCCTATTTTTACAAAACATTTTCATTGTTAAAAATTAATGATAATGAATTGTATAATTTTCACATTATATAAAGTATAAGTCATTTTCACCGCGTATTCTAATTTTCATCCGTTACTTACATAAATTATGTATTTTTTCTCAAAACTTATAAAAAGAGTCTTATTATATGATCTCTACCCCCCCCCCCTTAATCTGTGCAAGCCCCTGTTTATTTAGATATCAACCGTATTCAACGTAAAAAATGCTTTACCTTATTGAATTTTTCATTCCTAAACTTACATCACCTATGAGACATTTTCCAAGTAGTACAAGTAAATGTGTTCTACGACATCGTCAAATGAGAAATTGTGGGAGATAACAATGACCGGCTACTGAAAATTTCATGAAGCACTATTCTCTTAATGTCACATGTAATCGCGTCACGAGAATATTGGTATGACATGAAAATTATATTTAGTGCTTGACGCTTTTCATGCAAAGTCTCATTATGTTGTCGGTTGAGCGATTCCACGATACACCGTGAATTTAGATAAAAAAAGTGCCCCGGAAACGTCAAACTCAAATTTGATCCATGCAGGATTGATAAATAAATCAATTTTCATTTCTGTGTTTTTTGGGGGGATGTAAAATAACGTGAGAATGTATTAATAGTATATTACATTACTAGGACGATAAAATCACACGAGTGGGAAAATGATTTTACGTCCGAGTAATGTACGATATTTTACAGTACGAGTACGGTAATAGTGTTTTCTTAATGTAAAAGGATATAAAGCGAGTTTCTTCATTCATATAAAATCAACTGTACGTCGATAACGCAATGAAATCTACGAGAATGTCTTATATTTTAATAGGGCGTTCATAAGGTCGAACATTGAACCTCATTTATAGTTTCCTAGCGTAGGAGATTAAATCGATTGAAATAACTTATCCAGGAAGAACAGACAAAAATATTTAATACCCGTTAATTGTGTGTTAATTGTGTTATGATACTTGAGTGACAGTATTTTGCTCTGGAAAGTTAATATAAGATTTTTTGTAAATTTTTACTGAAACTATTGTTCAACAAAAATTATGAATTTTCATGGACCTGGTCGGGAAAGATTCAAAAATATTTATGAAAATCCTACTGTGAAACCTAAGCCAAAGAAATTTCATTTGTGTTACTAATTTTTTAGATTTTTTATTTCTATACTATTTATAATATATGTTATTATTTCTGCGATAGGTGTATACAATTTTTTTATTATTTTGTGGTATAAATGAATAAAAATGGAATTTCGTGTATTGTATTTCTAAATCTTGGAATTTCAACACTTGAGCGGCAAAAGTCTGCGATGAAAAGTTAACATTAATGTAAATTTTTTGACGAAAGTATTCTTGAATGAAAATTCTTATTTTTGATGAGCTAAGAAAAACCTACCAAAATGTAGGAGCAAGTTGGACAAAAACAAAAAGGTATAAAAGAAGATAAAAAAAAGTTATAAATCTAACTTGAGTAGACCCAAAAATAAAAAAGTATCTAAAAAACACCCCTCAAAAAAATCAATATATTCTAGACCTTTCTGAAAGATATTTTGCCACTTTCAAAAAAGGACGAACAAATCTTTTCACTCCTTTGAAAACATTCCTTCAAAGAAATCACGGAGGAAATGCATTAATGTACGCGAATCATGCGATTTTCGTGAAAGAATGAAAAATCGGAAAATTACTGCTACATTAATATTCTCTGCTATCTCGATCTCTTGAAAAATTACTCATCATCCTTCAAATCTTTCTTCTCGAAAAATCCTTGAGGGTACAGAAATCCTTCAGATGAAAATTCTATGCTCGTTTTCTTATTGAATGACATATCACTCTGTAAAGCGATGGAGGAACTCATTTTTTATTCAAAACTATGAAATATTTCATGTCGCATAAAGCGTCTTTACGAATTTATCGCGATTCGGTGGTAAAGTGCATAGACTGAAATAATGTATGATATTTCTTTTTCATAAGATATTGTTACATAATTGAC
Source organism: Platygaster orseoliae (assembly GCA_030522825.1). Taxonomy (NCBI): domain Eukaryota; kingdom Metazoa; phylum Arthropoda; class Insecta; order Hymenoptera; family Platygastridae; genus Platygaster; species Platygaster orseoliae. The sequence goes on from JAPYZL010093537.1 coordinate 11,823, forward strand.
GAAAATAACTATTTAAATAAAAAATTTGTGTACAAAATTAGCCAAGTGTTGGCGTAATGTTTTTCAGTTGCACTGTAGGTCGGCAATTATTGTATAGTCTGTATCGATTCGATATTTATTCAGGTGTAAAATGACTTGTTACACGGAAACGCTGTTTTTTTTTGCTGAAAAATTGCGGAAACTTTTTTAAAGGGTTTGATGAGGTTACTGACTTTATCGGATTTTCTAGGCATCAAATATTTTTATGTTGTCAAATGTTTTTTCCTAATTTTCGTTACTTTGTTGAATATTTTACAGTATTTGTACAGTTATAGCGTTATAATCGTACCGTTTCACGGTACGAAAATGTTATCACCGTATTCGTACTGTAAAATATCGTACATTACTCGGCTTTGCCTCGAACCACAACCTTCACACTCGTAAAAAATAATTTTATCGTTGTAGTAGTGTAATATATTAGTGAACAAGTAAAAACTGGATAAATAAATAAATTGTAAAGGGTGATTCCGATGACGAACAATTCTTCACATTGTTTTAACCATCATTCAAACTTTCAAACAATTCACTTGATTCCTAAAGAGTAATCGTTCTATTGATGACGAAGAAAAATTTGTAACTATGCAGTTTTCAAATAAATAATAAAAATCCAAGACAGTTATGAAATATTCCCGATATTTTAACTATCAGCCCTTTTCTGGAAACAGACATTCTTATTCTCTGTAAAATGAAAAATTTCCTTTTTTTTATACACCTCCTACTGTGACAATTTTCCGTTTTCCGGACGAGAATACGGGAAAATACTCCGCTCTTGTGACTTTTCCAAGAAAAAAGATGTCATCTTCAAATACGTCTGCACAAACACTCACGTATGAATACGCTCTTTTTTCTTGTCTCGAAAAACAAATTTTCACTTCAAAAAAAAAGGTCACGTTTTCTTTCCATTCATCTTTTCGATCTTTTTCCTTCTTTTTCACTTTTTTGTAGTTCATGGAGATGAACAAGTTTTACGTCAAGCAATAAATTATATTTTGCGGAAAAATTGTTTACTAATGTGAGACGAATTTTGGAACCTTACATTGGTATTAAGTAATTTTTATCATCACTGTAGACATTTTGAAGAATTTTTATTTTTTAACTGAGATATCTAGAATTATGATTTTGAAATCAACTTTTGTCGAAGTTGGTGCAAATTTTATGATTTTATTTTATGACGAAATTCCTTTTCATCCGAATCGATAACAACTCAATTTTTCATTTTTAATCGTTTAGTTTAAATCGAAACTTATGTTTCGATTTTCATACGTTTTTGTTCGATCACTTCATTTTCTTAACTTAACTTTTTGAAATTATTGGTAATCAGTAAAATTTTTTACAATCAAATTTTGTAACACGAAAATTTGCAGTGGATATTTTCATTTAATTCCTTATTCCTCTTACTAGAAATATGTATACGCGTAATTAAAAACGTTTTTAAGTAAAAATAAATCAAATATTGTGTTAAATAAAAATTCACTTGATTACAAATGCTAATCCAGTTTTATTCAGCCATGACAGTTCTGTAATACATGTTATGTCGTAAGCAAAGAGCCTTTGTTAAGAAAGTACTTTAAAAAACCGAGTTTTTTTGTATGTACAAAAAAGTGAGTTTCAAGGTACGCTTAAACAGAATAAAACGTCGATAGACAATTTTTGGTTTTTATGAGGCAAGTGTCAAAGCTTTTTTTGTTCAAAGTAAAAAATTATGGAGAATGGATTATTTACGATTTCGTATTTATGAGTAAAAAGCATCGAAGAAAAGATAGAAAAATTGAGAGAGCGCGGTTATTTTTCGTTTTTTTTTTTTTTTTTTTTTTTTTTTTTTTTTTTTTTTTTTTTTTTTTTTTTTTTTTTTTTTTTTTTTTTTTATCTGAGAAAATCAGTTTGCGTGCTTTGAAAATCATGTGATAACAGTTACCGTGTTAAGTGCTATAATTTAGAAACAATCACGTTTTTTTTCTTATACAGTTCATCAGATTTTTTCGTGTTTAAATATTTCAAGTCATTCTCATGTAATTTTCAAAAATTTGCGAACCATTTTCCCGAAATAAATTTTTTTTCCCGAATTTAAAAGCGATCAAGGAATTATCGCAATAAAAATTTGGTATTATATGAACGACCCACTAGAATAGTTTGTGGACAGAAAATTTCTTAAATGTTAATAAATTTTCCTGACAAATACGGAATTCAGCAGCATATTTACTGTAAATAAACGTTTCTCCGAGTGTGGGCCAAACAACTATTTCTCTTATATCATTGTAAATTACGAATACCAAGTTTTTTTTCAGAAATGAAAAATGAAGAAAAAATTAACCAAGTGAAATAATATTTGTTCGCCATGCTCTACATATGTCAATATCGAATTTTTGTGTTACGAGCTGTAGAAAGTCACAAAATCACAGAGCCTAATTCATTCACACTTATTCCTGAATTTCTTCGATATTTTTACCATGAATGTACATTTTGCTCTTTAGCTGACATTTTTCATTTGAAAAAATTTTGTTTTTTATCTTGAAAGGAAGTTTTTTTATTTTTTTTCTTTCTGAATTTTTGCATCAATAATATCATCGGAGAAACGTTTGCAGTTGAGATTTTTGAATGTGGTAAACTTTGGTAAAATAAATGACGTACTTTTTTTTACATTAAAAATTAAAAAAATCAAAATTACGTCGTTATTAATACTTAAGTTGGTTTTTTGACATTTCTCAATCCTATGATGTATAAAAAATTTCAAGCTGTACCACAAAATTGAAAATCTAGATAAACTATGAATTATTTTTAAGCCATGAGTACTAGTGTGATAAATGAAATATGTAAAGAAAATTTTGTAACCCTTAATCTCAAATTTATTATGCGAAAATGAAAAAAATCAACATTGTTCTGATAAATATCCATAATTCAATTACCGGTAACTGCCATTACACAAAATCACGCCCGTCAACAGAAAACTTTTCCACGTATGATTTTACAGAAACTTTTAGCGCGTCGTCCAATCCAGCACGATGCCCCTTATTTCCACGTTTTTCTTAAAAAAATAATTCTTCCACGACCGTTTAATATAATATATATATCTACATATACAGTATATATATATAGTATTACAATTATCGAACACTCGGAGAAAAGATTGCGCAGATTCAACAAATTTCAACCACGTCTTTACTTTTCCCCTCAAGAGCGAAAAACGTGCCTTTTCCAACCAGGCGTTTTTGATTCTCACACACTCTCTCCCTTTCTCTCCCTTTCTTCAAGAATCTGGCCTCATTTTCCACAAAATAGTTTTTGCTGAACCGACACAACAATTTTTCCAAAATAGTTTTTTTGTTTTTTATGTTTTTTGTGTTTTTTTTTGTGTTTTGTTTTGTTTTTGTTTTGTTCTCGCCACCATCGTGCAACGTTCATATAAATAATTTCCTATGCGATTAACGATAGATTATCGAACAAATTTTTTACGGATCAACTCGGGAAAAAGTCGAAAAAAAATCTTTTTTTCCCGAATTTTTCTCGGCGGAATTAGATGAATGTCGAGTTGGTACAACGACGTTTTTTTGTGCCGGGAACACCAAGAGAAAAATCCAGCTTCAATCAAATTTCTACAACATTTCTCGATCGTTGTGTATAAAATTTTAGAATGATTTTGTTCACAAATAGAAACGGATGATAGAAATGTGGTAATTTAATTCCATAAGTTGAGATCATTTGTTATCGTATATTATTGACGAGGGGATTGTTAACATATCGTTTAGATTGTGGAAATTAAATACGTTGAAATAATATTTCTCTTGATTTCATGTTAAAACAGTAAAAATCATCAATGTTGATAAATGAAAAATATGTAAATTGAGCTCAGAGGAAAGTTAGAGAGAAAACCGTTGGATGGAGATGAGGAATTCGGTAATGATTGTCAGTACCAAGTGTTCACTTTCGAGGAGACTCGAAAAAGACCTAAACTTATGGAAGCGTAAAAAATGAATTTTTTGAGTTTGAGCTTAATTTCTTTTTCATTTTTTACATTCAATTCACAAGTAGTGGTTGGCTTTTCATGGATTTTACTTCAGATTTGGCAGGTTACTTATTACAAATGACAAGGTTCGTAACTTTTTTCGTTTCTTTTCTTTCTACAGAAATTGATCTCATTGTAATGTGTAGGAAAAAGAAAAGAATTTATCTTATTTAAACGATTATTCGTATTTTAGAAATAAATAATTGTCATATAATTTATACATCTTCCTTGGTGTCCAAGATTTCAAAACTTCCAATTCTGAATAAAAAATCCATTCTTAAACCCTTCACTTTCCCAGCGCAATTGTACCATCGCAATCTATAATTACATCGACGTTTCTCCGAGCTCAATGTGCGTCAAAGCTAATGACACATTTCGCAAAATTCCGCTACGATCTATCTCCTGTAATCGAACTCTCTCATTTGCGCGACCAGCTCATGCTCGAGAAGCATCGACCGACAATTGTCCAGACAAAATAAAAAATCTGATACACACTTATGGCGAGTTCACCCAAATGAGAAAGCTCCTTATCATTCGTATATTCTCTCCTCATTTTTCTTAATCGACTTTTCGAGATAACTTTTTCATGTTTTGTTTAGGAACTGAATTCAAGTCTGAGAAACGCAATTGTCTTCAAATTATTCGGAAGGGGAATTTCGTTAATCCAACAGTATTTTGTATATTGAAAATACTGTCAAAGATGTTTGTTCTTTTTTAGAAAATTTGGTTCTCAACATAAACACTGTTTGTGGAGAAATTATGAAAATGAAAGAGAAAAGGAGAATGAAAAATTGCAATTTCTTCAGAAACAGTAAAGTAACTGCCCTCTCTTTAAGGAGAGCATTTTCAAGGTCATACCCAAAGGCGGGGGCAAACTCATAAATCAAAACCAGGAATGATGAAAAATAAGCCACATAAGATGAAAAACAAAAAAAAACCATAATTACAGAATAAAAAAATGATACAGTTTTTCAAAATGAATCCCTAAGTCAAAAAATCTGATTATCAAAGTTGCAAATGATAAAGTTTCAGTGAATCTGCAATTTATGAGTTGGAAACATCCAACTGCAAAATTCAATCCAACCAAAGTTTTGAAACCTATCTCTGACTCAACCTAAATAGCTATTTGTTTATCTAAGGTTAAAAAATATGGGGTTTTCCGGTGGGGACAATTTTTTCGAAACAAGGATAAAGGATGAATACATTATTTATATGATGGATAGTCTTATGTACATAAGTTTGGTGTTAGAGTGTCCTTTTCATTAATGATATACCGAGAACAATATTCGCATATTGCAATAAGTTCTCCAAGCATTATAAATTGTTTGAAAAGTAATGAACTTGAATGTTAGCTTTCCCCGAATTTTTCATTAGAAAACTTTGTTCTCCACAATTAAAAATAGAATGAATTGTATCCAATGTCGATATGGATTTATTGTAATTCTGTTTATGAAAAATCGTTAACAATCTTAAGAACAAAAAAAAATACCAATACGATGCATCAACGAAAAACCCCGTCCCTTACGATAAAAACTATCGCAACCTTGATTACGCCTTCTCTTCCTTATACGCTTTCATGATCAGTCGGAATAAAGTGCAATATTGCTATTCAAGAGCTAATAACAAATTCGCATCGAAACTCGCCACACGACAAACAAACAATTTCGTATCATTAAAAAACATCGGACCAAAAAAACTTAACATTTTTCAGTCGCGTAGAAAAATATATATCGCGCTAGATCTCAAAAAAAATTGCCCTCTTCAAGCTCTCGAAATAAAATTGCTCAATCTACAAAATCAAAAGCGTCTCATTTTGATTTACTCGTTCATTTTCATTGATTAAAAAATTCAGTTTTTTTTTTTATCGCAAGTCGTATAATAAATGCCGCAAATTTTTATTGTTGTGGGAGTTATGAGGAGGGGAAGGAAGATAGAGCTATGAAGGTTTGGGAGGGAGGAGGTTTTTTTTCTGTAGGTTGTATATGTGTGTGTGTGCTTTTGTACGTGTCACTTTTTGGGAGTCATACACACACATATCATTGTTTTGTACGTCTAGAAAAGCGTACTGAAGAGGGAGGGTGGGTCTGATAGAAAATATATATATATTTATCATGGCGATTTGTCAAATTTACCGAGTATTAGGCTGAACGCGGCATGGGAAATTTTTGTTTCTTTAGCGTCCCCTCGCCCACCGCAAGAGGGCATCCGCGAGAACGTCGAGGTGCGCTTTCGTCTGTAACAAAAAAAGATTTATATTATAATTATTTGAACTGTCTGAAAACTATTCTTTTAAAATATTGTAGGCAATTTTTTCGTGCAAAAAACACCTGTAAGCACATTAGATTTTTTCAGCACAATCAATAATGGAATAAAAGATATTTTTTGAGGGAAATTACAATCAAGAGTATTTTTCCGATTATATTTATTATATAATAGTTATTATAACTAGGAAAAATAAATATTTATTCCGAAAACTATTTTTAATGAATGTATAACGTCGAGTATTTGAGGTTGTTATTTTCGACTGTGCGCCTTTACCAACTTCACTGCAGGTGAATTTATATCTTTTAGGTATTATTTATTCCCTATTAATTCTAATAAGTTTTCTGTTTGAGCAGCAGAATAGAATAAAAATTTGAAATCAAAAAGATCAAATTAAAAAGTTTCCGAAATCCCAGAAATTTCCAAGATTTTGGATTATTATAAATGTTTTTCTTTTAGGGATTTTGAAAAGTTTTGAAGTCGTTTACAATTACTGATATTTTTTATGTATTTTAGATTTGAAATTGAAGATACCCGAAAAAATAAAAAATTATTGAATTCGCAAAAATTTTTCAAAGTTTTCGGTAATGCTTAACTTTTCACGGAATTTTTAATTTTTTTGAAATTCAAGTTTTGAAAAATTGAAAACTGTATGAGGATTTCCAAAGCATCATTATTTTCAAAATTCTTTACGATGTCGACAATTTTCAACATTTTCGTTTCTAGAGTTTTAAAACTTCTTGTAATTTCATTATTCCTATAATTTCTGAAATTTCCCAAGCTTTATTTTAATATTTTAAATTAAAATTTAAATACCTACAGAATTAAAAAAATCAAAATTAACAGTCGATTATGAATTGTCAACCAAAAAAATTGAAAATCCATCAAAAATTCAAAAATCAAATCTAGAAGTTTGAAAATCCAAAAAGTACAAAAGTTTTTATTTTTAGAAAATTTTATCATTTAAAGAATTTTTAAAGTTTTTATTCTGAATTTTAAATTTACATCGTAATTCAACCTTTAAATAGTTAATGCGGTTAATGCTCAGAATAAATTAATTATTAAAAATTGGAGAAAATTATGAATTTAACAAAAATTTGAGATTAAGAAATATATGTATTTCAAAGCTTAAGAAATCGAAAAATTTTCAAAGTTTTCGGTAATGTTGAAATTTTCACGGAATTTTCAATTTTTTCGAAATTCAAGTTTTGAAAAATTGAAAACTGTATGAGGATTTCCAAAGTATCATTATTTTCAAAATTCTTTAAGATGTCGAAAATTCACTACATTTTCGTTTCTAGAGTTTTAAAAATTCTTTAAATTTCATTATTCCTATGATTTCTGAAATTTCCCAACTTTTATTTTGATACTTTCAATTAAAATTTGAATACAAAATTTAAATGATTAACATTAACAGTTGACTATGAATGGTCAACCAAAAAAATTGAAAATTCATCAAAAATTCAAAAATCAAATCTAGAAGTTTGAAATTCAAAAAGTTCAAAAGTTTCTTATTTTTCGAAAATGTTATCATTTTAAGAATTTTCGAAGTTTTCATTCTAAATTTTAAATATACATCGCAATTCAACCTTTAAATAATTCATGCTCAGAACTCATTAATTATTAAAAGTTGGAGAAAATTACGAATTTACAAAAATTTTAAATTGAAAAATATATGAAAGTCTTGAAATTACGTATTTGTATGATGGTTAAAAATACTTTGAAGAATTATCATAGCTCCGCGAGATCTATTATAGTAATTTTACACAGAGAAATATATGAATTTAAAAATTTTAGACATCCGAAAATTTTTAAATTCTTTAGATTTTCAAAAATTCTATTATTTTAGAATTCACAAAATTTCAAAATCGTTGAAAATTATAAATTACTGACATATTCAGTGTACTTCAGATTGAAAATTTATGGAAACTTTAATTATTCTTAAATTTGCGAAAATTATTCAAACTTTTGGAACTGTTAAAAATTACAAAATTTTCTATTTTTTCATAACTCAAGTTTCAATAAATAAAAACTTTATAAGGATTTTAGAAAATTTTTTCTAATTTCCAAAATTTTCGAAATCCTATAATTTGTCAAAAATTCTTAGCATTTTCGTCTACGAAATTTCAAAATTTTAGATTTATAAAATCTGCAAGTTTTCAAATTTCTTCAAATTTCTTCAAATTCCATTATCTCCAAGATTTCTAAAAGTTCCCAAGTTGTAGAAAATTGTAATATTTCTGATGTTTTCCAAATTCAAAAATTTTGCAATCATTCGAAATCTTCCGAAATTATACACATTTTTTACATTTTCGAATTTCGTAAAATCTTAGGAATTAATGAAGATTAAAAATGTGACTCGTGAGCGTAATGCGGCTAAAAAAAGTTTTTTTTGCACAAAACACCCGTAAAAGGTACCGTAAGTTACAGGCTCCTTTACAGGTTCTTAAGAGCGCCAGGGAATGTATACTTTTCGAAAGATAAAATATGTAAAAAATGAATCTCTAATCACTTTCTACGTAATTTTTAACAACTAACGATAATTCTTAAATAACAAATAGCAGCAACCACAATATATGATTTTTCAAGAATTTCTCAGTTTCTTGTAACATTGTAATCATATATTGAATGTTTCCAACTAACGACTCGAAAAAACTCAAAGAGCTGCTTATAAAGAAATGTTTTGGAATACTTTGAATCTCTAGTTCTGTTAAAATAAACTTAACACAAATTTTGGAAACTTGTTAAAAGTTTTTGAAAGGTCGTAAAACATCATCGCAATCACTCTACCTTACGAAAACTTTTTAATAAAAAAAATGGGATTATTGAAGCAAAAAATTTTTAAAAAAATAACGACTCATAGAAAAAGTCTGGTTATTTATTGTATCTACTTCGTTTTTCAAGTGACAATTTTTCTAATCCCTAAAATAAAATTTATGCAGTTAACTTGTGAAAACCAGAGTAAAGTTAAGAATGGTGCTATAAGAAAAATCGAAAAAATCTCATATACATTGAAGTATATAAATTAATTAATTAATTAACTAATTATTTCTTAAGATTATAGCGTATAAATCAGTTTGTATTTGAAATCTCGATAATAAATAATCAAATACACCAATTTGAGAGCTTTTAAAGTAGTTTTTATTTCTTGAATTAAGAAACGCAATTTCACAAGTTAAAGTGATTAACCACCAGAGCAAAACGCGATAAAAATTTTCATCTAACTGAAGATGAAGCTTTGAGAAGCTCTGAAAAGCTCAAGAGAAATCAGGAAGTCATTTCTTCAGTGAGAAAGAAAGAGAGATAGAGAGAGATGTCAAAAATGTCGGGATTATGAAAGTTGTGCGAATGTCAGATTGTTCGAGTCGAGCCTTTATAGGTTTTCTTTCTCCAGAGAGGAATTCTCGTCTCTTCATTATATGACTCTCGAGTCTCTTGTTTAATGAGGAAAAGCCTCGTCGTGGAAAGTGTGATGAGTTATCCAATTCCGTGGAAACACCCACACAGGCGCTATTTTACTTGCCCCCGGTTAATTAGCTTTTGAATAACTTGGGGCTCCTCACGAGTTTTCGACAAAATCTGGCTTTTTCGAGAATCTGTTCCCTTTTTGTGTAAATGACATGGGGTCGATTTTGCGGCATTACAATTCTCGCAGAGTTGAAAATTAATTTATAGATCAGGTGTGATGATGAAATTTATGAGATTTGATGTCTATGGTGAAATTCCACTAATTGACATAAAGAACGTAAAATAATAATAATAATAATCCATTAATGTTTATTTTATTGGAACATGCATTAAAAAAATTTTGCAGTTATTATTTTTTTCATTTTAATATATAATTATTATTATTACACATATGGGTATTTATTATAATATAATAATATACGTATATTATTGAATATACTATATGGAAATATTTTTATTTTTTCGTTCTGAAAATGTATGTACTATGAATCAAGTTTCACAGCATAAAATGATGCAAATTCAAATAAGTGAAGTTTTAATAGGTGTGTAATTAAGCAAATTAAGTGAGAAAACTTTTGAATCACCTTACATAACAGTTAACATTTCTTAGGGTAAAATGACTAAATTGAATGAACGAAAGATTTGTTTATGAGTGTTCCTTAGTCCATCGGTTTTCAATTTTTTTTAATTTTCCGTCTTACCATAATAAAATTCGGATAATTTTGAAGTACACATTAAATAATACATCCAAGTGTTTCAGAACTATTGCTAACTTTATTCTACGTACATAAGCTGTTTATTTCTTGATTGATTTAATGTCAGGTGCGAGTTCTTACCTGCATTTCTCACCTGTGTTGTGAGGGTGAGCCATGTAAATAGGTCATGCATTGTTAACTTATTAACTCTTTATTTCGCGTTTATAGTGAAGTAAAATTCATTTTTCTTTGAACCATGAATGTATTCATTTCTTACTTTTACAAAAATTATGTAAAATAAGAATTATTTTCGGGAAGCACCTTTTTTGTGTGATTCTCGGGGAGGGAGGAGGGGGTGTCCACAGTGAAATCTTGGAATGGCAATCAATGTTTTCAACTTTTGCAGTAGTTTGATCAAGGAGATTCATATTTCCAAAATATCATGGAGAGTTTGTATGGCTTGTCATCTTACTTCTTTTTGCTCAACCAACTCAATTAAGTGATTCGTTGTTGGTCTGAATGAATGAATCTTCAAGTCTTTCAGGAATTCTAGTTACATATTATGTGAATCTTTGATTATTACTTACAGTTTTGTAGAATAAACAAGCTTGTCTGTCTTCATCCTCTCCTGTCGGACAGTCTATGAAACCGTCACAAAGGACGTGGTCGTCAATGCAACGATATCTTCCCGTGTTGTCCGGCGTCGGACACGAGAACCTCTCCATTCCATCTTCTGACGTTGGACATTCTGAAACATAAATCACAAAATGCACACTTAAAAACTCGTCTTCTCGATAGTTTTTGTTTTGTCTGAGAAAGAACTGTAGACTCATAATATTTAATACTTTTATTGCAATGTTGCGAAACAACCATGAATGTATGGTAAAAAGTTGCAACAATGGGGATCAATCTAGTTTCACAAATAATCATTTCGCATCGGTAGAAAGTTTTTTCAATCCGTTTTTTCTAAAACTTGTATCTCCAAAGCAATTTTTTCCACATGCCTTTTTCTTCTAAAACTATTTTTCCTAATCAAGGATCAGTTCCAAAACATATTTTCCAAAATAAGGAATTTCTAAAAAAAAATTTTTCCCTTGTAGAGCATTTTCAAAAGTATATTTTTCTACAAAATTTTTTTTTCGTATAAAAAGATTCCAAAAATTTGTCTATAGTTTTCATCGTATAGAAAAGCTGTATCGAGTTTCTTCTAAGAGGCAATCTCGTAATTTTTTGTTTAATATTTGTTATTGAATTTTTTGAATGCTAGAAAAAATGTTTATCCTCTTCAAAAATTATACATGAACATAATAATTTTCAGTATATTACAATATTCTATATACAAACCACTAAAAACGTTCTGAATAAAATTTTACTTACAATTAGTTCCAGTAATAGAAATTTTTTATGATTGCTTTTTTTTCCCAGTTTTTTTTTTTTTTAACATCATTATACAAACTTCAAAGTAATTTAATAAATTATTCAATCTCCGAAAATATTGAATATTTTCTAAAATTCAACAAATTTTAAATCTTGGAGAAATTTTTATAATTTAATGAATTAACAATTATAATGTCATATAAAGTTTACAAAACTATTTCATATTTCAGCTGTTAAACATAAAACGAGTGTAAACATGAATTTAATGATGCTACATTTCAACGTTTGCTCAGTGTTTACCAGTGTTTACATTCAAATTAAATGAAGTTTGATACAAGTTATGTTAATTTTCTATTTCACTGTGGTCGTGTAGCAGTGAAATAATTGTTCACAAATATTTGTTTATTATCGATTATTTTTTCAATGATTGATATTCAGGCGAGCAACTTTTGTTTTCGCTAAAAGCTTTAGGTGATTCCAAAACTTTCCATGTAGGTCGAAGCACTTTATCGAGATTGCAAAATAATGCCGACTGGATATATTTGTGTCACTATGAACAATACTTCTTTATCCGTGAAATGTAGCATCAGTTACCAAAATTAATAAACTAATTTTTTATATCCAGTGTTAAGTGGTTCTGTTTTTAGGAGAAGAGGGACGTACTTTACAAGTACTCAGCGTCATCGATTAGATACTTTTTTCCTCTAGATTTCATATGTTAAATTGAACTATGAATTGTGTAGGAAATAGTGATGTACAGGGTGCGCCACCAAAATCCGGACAAATTCAACAAAAAATTCATTACAAATATTTGTCATGAATAAATTTATTTAAAAAAAAACCTTTT
>JAPYZL010093552.1:0-11231 GCA_030522825.1 Platygaster orseoliae
AATCAAAAAAGATATTCGAGTTAGAAGTTTCAACCAATCAGATTTCTCAGATTTCAAACTCGAATATCTTTTTTGATTTTGAGTTTTGTGAAAAGTGGCGAAGGACTTCTCGATTTAGAAAATTATGAAGAAAATTTGGATAGACTTTGGTCCCTGATTTTTATAATCATTTGTTGGAAAAGCGTATTTATTATTTAAATTTCAAAGTTGAATAGCTTTTTTATTTTTAAGTTTTGTAAAAAGTGGCAAAGGAAATATAGTCTTAGAATTTTATAAGGAATCTAAATTTTTCGGGTGCTCAGGTCATGTTGAATCACCCTGTATTTAAATTATGACTGTACCCCCCCCCCCAAAAAAAATTTTCTACTACGCCACTGACAACAGGATTAGGTTTAATTTTGACCTTTGTATCCGAATTTAAGCCTCACTTGGATTTTAAACCCTTAAAAATAAAAAAAAAACTTTTTTCAATCTACACCTTTATCTTATTAATATACAAAACTTGTGTAACTGTACTGAGAAATAAATATTGTAATTATTACAATACTGTATAGTAAACGCGAATCACTCAGACATATTGTACTTTTTGCTAGATAAATAGTAATTTTTGCAACACTATATTGTAAATATTATCATCTGATATTGTAGCAATAAATATATTTTGTTGAGAAAATTCCTTTACATATTTCATTTTTTACTGTACATTTCGTACTTTCAACAATATCGTATTGTAATCCTTGAATATTGTATATTGTAATATTGTAATTTTTACAGCTGTGAAACGAAATTTCATAAATGAAAATAGAATTTGCGTAATGCATATGAGTTTCTCGCATGTCAAGTGGGAAAAATAAGCATAGTTATATAGTAATAGATGTCAGTGATTACAATTCATGACGTAAGCTGAATGACAAAATAAGAAACAATATTGGGAAAATTCGAAGATTATGGTATGGTATGGTATGGTATTTTATATGATAAAAAAACTCTATTCTTTCCAATGGGAACTTCCTAAGAATGCAGTAAATTCTGTTCATTAATATGAACTTGCATTTATTCTAGTAATAAAAATATTTAATTTTAAAACTAAATTTTCTTGAACATCGAGATTTCAAATCTTCCGAAATTCAAATATTTTACTACATACAATGAATGTTCTATATACTATACACAATAAATATACAATGAATATATTATACTATATACAATGAATTTTCGCCATGAATATTTTTACGTGTACAAAATTTCTTCTTTGTACATGAAATATATTTTACAAGCTAAAAAACAAGTTATAAAATTTAAAAAATAATGTTACATGTTTCACTATACACAGATATTGGATTCTTTGTAATAGTAGAGTAAAAATTCCAATTCGTACTGTACGACTCGCAAGTGTAAATTTTAAAATTTCAAAAATCGTATCGTAAAAACTGGCATTCATATTGTAATTTATACAGTATAATGATTTTTTTATACAATATTGTATTAAGTAAAATAATTATTAGAAGATTTGCAATAATATCGTGAAAACTGCAATTTAATTGTGAAAAATACATAAACATTGTACTTTTTGCAATTTACCTGGCAAAAAGTGCAAGATTTTTTTCCCAGTGTGTTAGAAAAATCTGAGGAATTCATGTTCACAAAGTTTACAACGTCGAAAATTCACACAGGAATTTTTCTCTAAGATTCATCATCAATGATTTAAAACCTCAAAATAGCAAATTCACCGAAGCCCTCAAAAATCGTCGACAACAAAAATCATCAGATCATCGACGATGAAATTCATTTTAAAAAAAGGTCAAACTTTTAAGATTCTCGTAATAAAACCTTTTCTTATAAAATTTTATTTCCTGTATAGATGTTTATAAACAATTTTTTCCATAAAAATTTCAGTTCATAAGAAATGTATGATGCCTAAATATTTTCTTATGAAAAATTTTAAATTTCTTATAAAAGTCTCACTGGATTTTACAAAAAGTTTTTTTTTTATTAGAGTTTTTTTAAGGTTGACCTTACAAGAAATAGAATTTTCATAATAAACTTCAAACTGTTATAAGAATTTTGCCATTTCTTATAAGAATTAAAATCGTTTGTGTATAAACATGTGTAGAAAATCCCTTGTTAGGAGCTTCGTCGAATTTGTTTTTTCAAAGTTTCACATTATTTTTGGTAAATCTCGGAAAAAAATTTTCCTGTGATTTGTCAACGTTGTAAACTTTATGAACATGGGAAATTCGTGGATGAATTCGATACAATGAAACGAGTTCGAGGGCTTCTTACCAGAAATACCCCAAATGAGCTCTCACAAGTACCACTCGGAAAGCCAGCACGACCTCGGGACATCGATAGCGCAATAAAAAAATTTAAAAAAATGTGGGGGAGTAAAAAAATGGTTTAATTTATGATTACAGGGAGGAGGAGGCGGAAAAGGAGGACCGCGGGTGGCGGTGCGCTCTGCTCACTGTGGTGTTCTGGTGCGGGTGGCGGGCGGCTTCCCGTTTCTATCCTTCGAGGGAGTGTGAGGTAGTCAAGCAAGGGTGATTCGCGGCGCGGCGAATGGGGCGCCGTCTGCGTGCGGTATATAAGCGGCGCCGGCGCCGCGCTGTACTCAGTGCATGTTATGCCTCGATAGCGCGAGTTTATGTTATGGTGGCCCGTGTGCGGTTGAAGATGCAATGCGGTACGTGCAACGCGTTGCCCTTCTTTATCCTCGTGATAGTGTGCAGTGTGGACGCTGTGTGTGGGATGTTCGAATCGCACAAGGGTTGCAGTCACCAACATCCGCGACCGCACGAGGTATTTATTCCTTTTTGCATGTCTTGACACGTTTTTTCTTTCAAGATTCGCGTACCACGTTCCGAAACCGAGTTCACGTGCGTGATCGGAGATTCCTCAGGAGTGTTTACGATGTTTTTCGAGTACTTTGGGAGAATTAGGGAGATTCGGATTGTTTAAATAGGCGTAAATTTTCCAATTATAGATTTGAGGTTATATGAAAATGGTGACAAATTGATGGATTTTTCAAGAATCGTTTGGGAAAGGATAAAAAGGATGAATAATGTGGAGGAAATTTTGAGACAGGAGTTTTTGATATTTCCGGTTTTTGAAGAGCGATTAGAAATTTCTTAATTTCGTATGAAACGAAATTTTGTTCGCAAGAATTTTGCGCAGTTTCATAATTATCTAGACATTTTCGAGGATATTTGGAAATGTTTCCTGAAACTTAATTGATCATTTTGATGAGCCTTAGAAAACAGAAATTCAGAACAACTTGTATGTTTATTTGTATTTTTTATCGATTTTGGATTCGTCGGATTTATTCAAATATAAAGAGAATTGGAAAAAACATTTTTTAACTCTTGACAATATTTACGAGATTACGCAGAGAATTTTTTCATCATTTTGGACAAATTTCCAAAAATATAATATAATTTCTTGAAAATATTCAGTGCTTAAAATTTTTTGTTTCCAAAGAAGCTATTTTTTAAAATGATTTATTATTATATTTCCAGTATTTTTTAAGGAATCAAAAAATTTCCAGTTTTTGATGTTTTTTTTTCAAAATTTTTCGAAAGGTTTTTTTTGTTTCTAAAATTGGAGGACCATCCAGAATTATGCTTATTATACTATATTTTCTCATTTCCGATTATCTCATATATTTTAATTCAGTTCGATTAGATGTTGAAATTAAATCAGCTTAATTCAGTATTAAGTACTCATTACCGACAGTTTTAAATGGTTTTTGAGTATTATGTTCCAAAGTCATTACACATAATGATATTTGGTCAACAGTCATTTCGAAACTGAATTTATTCTAAAAACACTCTCGATTTGCCAGTAATTTTTTTATGAATGGAAACTTGGAGAGGAAAAAGTTCAGGGAGTTTTCCAAGCCATTGAAAAGCCTGGGAAATTCTTGCAAATCATCGTTAAAACAACAATATAAAGATTATCAAATACTTGAACGCTTGAAATTTTTACAAGACAGTAAAAAATTCTCATCATTTATTAGAAATATCAGGAATGTAACAAATCTGAGAACATTATAAACTTTATCTATCCTTTGAAACAAATACTCGCAGGATAATGTTTCCCATTATATTTTACCCCTAACTATTTCGAAAAAAGTTTCCTTTGTGCTGCAACTCAAAATGCCAAATTCCCACGGGAGCCAATGATAGCAAACGAATGTAGATATTTTACCAATTTATTTCGAAACTTGTATCATGAACTTGATTGTTCGAAACTTAAGAATAAATTTTCTTTCACGTGTTATACTATATTTTTCTTTGCTGGTCCAGAGAGGCGCGAGTGAAAGGCGCTCCTTATAGGTCGTTTGAAATATCATTGGAGATCATTTTGCGAGATAAGCAGTCATTGTTTTGACTCCGTGTAATAAATATATTTTCGTTAGTTCGGAGCTCTTGCTAGGGAAACATTTTTTCAATGATTTTGGCTTTTTGTGGTTGTTTTAATAGAGACGCGAGAGTTTTGCGGGTCAGATTGCACGGTATTCGTATTTTTGAATCTATCGATTTCGTCAATAATTTTTCTTCCTGTTTCAGGGAATTCAAATATTATTGATCGATGTTTTCTTTTCATTATTCATAACCCGTAATAAGTTATGATAATGTCAAAAGAATCTAGGAAGTATGAAAATTCTTAAACTTGAATTTTATTTTTTTTTATAATAGGCCAACAATCTAAATGTTCGTTTCTATGCACGGAGAAAAATATATGCTGTTTCAACACGAAACAAATTTTTTTTGCAGCAGTATAACTAATTTTTTTTGTCAGAGCACAATGATTGTGCATAGAATTCCATTACATAATAATTTGGCTCTGGTATCAAAAAAGATTTGTTGAGGTAACAAAAAAATGAGCTACTGCATGTTCATATAATTTACAACGTTGACAAATCACACGAAAATTTGTTTTTGATATTTATTGAAAATAATGTGAAACTTTGAAAAAACAAATTCGACGAAGCTCCCAACAAGCAATTTTCTAAACATGTTCATACACAAGTGATTTTGATTCTTATGGAAAATGGCGAAATTCTTATAACAATTAGAAATTTTTTATAAGAATTCAATTATTTCAAAGGTCAGCCTAAAAAAATTT
This sequence comes from Platygaster orseoliae, assembly GCA_030522825.1. Taxonomy (NCBI): domain Eukaryota; kingdom Metazoa; phylum Arthropoda; class Insecta; order Hymenoptera; family Platygastridae; genus Platygaster; species Platygaster orseoliae. The sequence goes on from JAPYZL010093552.1 coordinate 5,128, forward strand.
TAATAAGAAAAAAACTCTTTATAAAATACAGTGAGGCTTTTATAAGAAATTTAAAATTTTGTTTAAGAAAATATGTGAGCCTCGTAAATTTTTAATGAACTTAAATTTTTATGAAAAAAATTGTTCATAAAAATTTATATAGGAAATACAATTTTTTAAGAAAAGTTTTTATGACAAGAATCTTAAAAGTTCGACCTTCTTTTTTAAACGACGATTTTCATCGTCAATGTCAATGGTCTAATGAATGTTTTTTGTCGACGATTTCTAAGGTCTTCGCTGAATTCGCTATTTTGAGGTTCTAAATCATTGATGGTCAATCTCAGAAAAAAATTCCCGTGTGATTTTCCAACGTTGTAAACTTTGTGAACATAGCAACAGCTGCAAAAAAAATTCGTTTTGTCAAGTTGCGTTGAAACAGCAAATCTTTTTTTCCCGTGTGTCTATGCACATTTTTTTCTGACCTGATGAGGCGAAGTAATGGACCTAAACGAAATGGCACTTTGCGGCTTTTGAATTTCCAGGCTTCGAATTGAGCCAGATTTGTATTTAACGTCGATTTCTTGCGCTTGAAAGTGGAAGCGAAAACAATGAGAGGTCGGGAACACTCGTCTCGCTCGGAGGTGAACGCACGTGCTTCGGTCACGTGGTCTCTGCAGCGGCGCCGTGTTCTCGCGTACATTACGTCTATAATATATATGTATATATGTATATATATAAACCAAAACATACATATGCATGTACGTGTCAGATACTGAACTAGCAAATCGATGCTATGGAATTCGCTGTGCTTTGATTCACATACTAAGAGAAGAAGTATTAATTATTAACATTTTTTATAAATAAGTATATTTGCCCCAAACGTATGACGTATTCAATAAAAAATGATTTTTCAACAGTTACTGAATTATATCTAATTGCAAATATTTGTTTTAGATTTTTCCAAAAAATTTAGCAAAAATGAGATTTTTCGATTATTTTTTCATGGAGTCGATAGGCAGGCGTTTTTAGTGTTTATTTGAAGATTCGAGAGAATCTCTGGAAGTTATATTGAAAAATTTTAATGTGAATATATTTTATATAAGAATTCGCGAGAGTACACTCAAGTTTTCTCCTTTTTTAGAATTTTAGAAAGAGTCTTCTAAGTTTTGAAATTTTTGAATATGTATTTTCAGGGATTTTTAATTATTTTAGAACTTTTTAATTTATTATTAATCAATCTATCCATTGAAATAAATCCTAAAATAAATAAACTATTAAAATAAATTATGATTAATTAATCATCATTTGCGACGATTAATTTCTGAGTATGTATTTTTAGGAACTTTTAATTATTTAAGGGATTATTAATCATCACAAAATGAGATTTTTTTTAGGAACTTCGGAATGAACATATAACTGAAATAAAAAACTTTCACACTACAATTTCGATAAAATAATTATAATTCCAAAATATGTAGCAGTTTTGTATTACATTAATAATTCCGACAATTTCAAGCGGTGTATTTTTATATTCAAAATCAAAGGTTTTTACTAACACTTTGATAATCATTAAAATTTAAAAAAACAGCAAAATTTGACTAATCATACAAAAGTGTGACTTACTCTTGAACAACATGACAGTTTTTGAATGGCGCAACTCGTGATTCTTTGATCAAAGTATGACATTTATTACACAATAGCTATTTTCAATAAATAATTTATGAACGTTTTCCTCGTCACGTGAAGAAATTGACATGCAAATTAATATTTGACGTAATCAAAAGCGTGTGTTTTCACGTGCAGCTGCTATTGGTGATAAAATTACAGGAGAATGTTGCTGGAACAATTGAATTCAATTAGAGATGGCGCAGTACAAATGATTGCAAGTACACGTGAGAGAGGTAAATAAGCAATTAGCGATTAATCAAATTTCAGTCGTTGAAACGAAATCGTACTTCAAAGGCCATTTGTCCAATTGTGCCCAAAGTTAATTGAGACAAGCCATGTTGTAATTATGCTAATTACAATCAACTTTGAAAACTTTTGAGTGTGGAAATGAGTACTTCATTTTGCGAAAACTCGTTCCTCATATAATGAAAATCGTTCTATCCCTTAATAATACTATTCAAAATTTATTGCTTTTAAAATAATTATTGTTACTACATGATGCTAGATTTGTTCATTTCAATTTTTTTTATACTTTCATAAACACTTCACAACGATAAAAAAGTTTATTTAAAATAAATAAAATTTTGTTGCAAATATTATTATTTATTCAATTACTTTTGAATTACTTTTGAAGCGTGAAGTTTTATCGCGATAATATTCATGGAATAATGACACCAGCACAATGAAAGTTTTCCAACTAAGAATTCACGGCTTCATATTCAAGGAATGCTTAAAAGTGCGAAGCTGAAGACAGAGAAACCTTGCAATAATGGCATGATGAATATATCATTTTTGATATCTTTATAAAATTGAAAAAATTTCATCTTGTATTCATAAAACAACGCGTATACAAAACGTTGAAGAGTTTAAAAAGTATATAGGAAAAGAGCAGGTAGACTGCCGCGTAATTATTTTCGCAATAAGCAATTATGCTCGCTCTAAATAATACGAGTTTTCACTAAAGTCTGATTTATATGAGAATTTTTATCCTTACTGACTCGCATTAGTTTTCAAACAATTTTTACTTATATAATGTGAAGTATGAAACGCAGTCTCTGACTTGAGAACAATTTTTTTGAACATTTAAATGAGAAAACAAAAAAAATACTGAGAGTGTGAGATTTGTTTCTTAAGTAACTTCAACATGACGCGTTGAATGAAAGCTTTCAAAACAAATTGAAAGCGAACCATCGAACTTCGATCTCTAATGGGATAACAAAGATTTTTTCCCCCCAAAAAAATTGATGTGGAAGTGCCCAGGGTTTTGACAAGGGAAAAAAAGAGCTAAAATTGGTTCTACTTCGAACTCCAAACGAACGAACGTACATTTTTTCCACCAATATTCGAAAATTTACATCTCTGAAAAATTATGTCGGTTTTTCCATCGAACTCGTGAAAAATGAAGTGAAATTCAGACGAGAACTTTGACGATATGCCAGGGGAAAAAGACAGATATTCGACTGTTCGATGATTCAATTTCTGGTTCTCAGTTTGTGAGTTATTGATCCTTCCATAACCCAATTATCGTCATGCAAGAACCGTGTTTCAAATAGGAAACTGATGAGGTGAATGTACTACCTAATTATTATTGACGAAATCCATGATAAGGTGTGTTGGGGATGACAGCGACAAAAAACGCTAAATATGTACGACCCGAAGAAAAACTTGACGAGTGTTGCTTATCCATACTTTTTTGCCAAGTTTAAATTGGGATATTGTGATTCGTATTTTAACAAAAATCTTGGGATTAAAAATTACTTGATGAACCATTCACTAACGAGAATATCAATTTTTCGTTTCGAGTTTAAGAATGTACAAACATATAATATATCGATTGTTATGACATTAATTACTTTTTCGTCGTATTTAGAAAGGAAGAGCATTTTTTTCAGTTACCTTTTAAATTAATAATTACATTTACCGAAATTTGCATGATTCTGAATTTTTTCCAATAATAAAATCATTATTCACCAATGAATACTCGAATTACACGATCGTAAACCAAACGAACATTTATCAAGGCATTCGAAAAATAAATCACCGCGAATTAGTCATATTTACCTAGTTCACGGATGATTTCCCGACGGGAAACATGTGTGGACATTCGGTTTTGCTGTGAAATACTATACGATATAATTATTTCGAGCAAAACGTGTTAGCCTAATCGAGCGAAATTAGAGGAAAATAGGGAGTAGCTCTTGGCAACGAAAGTAGAGGCAAAACACGTTTCGCGGCCAAGTATCTTCGCCTAAGATATGCAGCCAGGTGCGAAAGGGATTTTTTCGTTCGAACCTTTGAAACGCTCTGGCTTTCGAGTTTCGTGCGCGTTTCTCACTGTGCCTCGTGGGCACTCAGACTGGGAATTTGAATACGAATAAAATAAAAGTTTATGGCTCGAAGCAAGTCTCTGTACGCTTATCGGTTCGTGCACTAAAGGTCTTTTTCAGTTTTGAATATTGAACTCGTGTATATTTTATCGATATTCTTAAAAAAGACGATGAAAGTAAAAATTTTATCGATATCTATTGTCATCATACTATTTATTTGAGCATAACGTGTATATTTGTGCATTTTTTTTTCTAAGATGAATTTGATTAATTTTAGGATTTTACAAAAGTTTACGAAAATTACAGAACTTGGTTTACTTCTTTGATAACTTTTTTATTTTGAGTGAAAAAGAATTCAGTTATCAATATATAAAAATTATCTTGAAAAGATTTAAAAAAACAAGTAAATTTTAAAACGTTCTTGAGAAGAAGATTCAAAGTCTTGAAATCTATCATAATTTATAAGAGTGGAATGTATTAAGAATAGTTTTGATTGTTTTGCACAACTTGATATAAATTTTTTTATGTAAGTCGAACACTTTGGCTGCTTTTTAACTTTTTATGTATTTTGGGATTAATTGGTTTTTTTTTCTAAATGCTGTCAACTTTGATAGTTAGTATAAAAAATAAAGAGTTTTTGAAAATGTAATAGAGCTGATTAAAAAAAATTGTATGAAAACTTCCGTAATAAATAGGAAAAATTTCAATCGATTTGTAATTAATTACCGTCCTGCGGGAGTTCCTGCACCGAAAGACGGCTTGTTTGTCTTAAATAAATATTTATAGTTATACATATATAACAAAATAATTTAGTACAATTCTTCGTACCGAATAAATGTTTATTTTGGTATATTCACATATGTATTTATTTGTGATAAAAGAATCTTTTTTTCAGTGTGATTTTAAAACTGAAAATTTATTGATTCTCGAAAGAGTGGTGAAAATCGTGGAAAACTATATATAGAACTGCGGTCGATCAATATGATTTTTCTAAGTTTCACAAAATCGTAGAAAATTTTGTGAGGTTTCACGATAAATTTATAATTTATTGTTCGATTATTTTGATATTCTAAATGTTTGCAATTCTTTTTTTCAAAGAAACGTTTTTCAGGTACTTGGATTTTTTTAAATATTTTCATTGATTCCCAAAAATTGTTGATTGTATTAAATAATCTGGTTATTCACTAATCTTATTATTCAATAATTTATTATTAAATAGTCTAGTTATTAAAAATTCTTAGAAATTCCCCAAAACATGTTCTCAAGTGGTCATAGTTCAAGAAATTTTTTTCTCCTCAACCTGATTGTGGAAAATGTAACGAAATGTAAAAACTTTTCAAACATTTAAAAAATTGCTTCAAACATATCGAAAAAAATTTTCAATTTTCGAAAAAGTTTGTAAAACCGTAAAAGTATTTACTTGAATCTATAAAATGTACAAGGTCCGTAAAAAATTGTATAGTCAGAAATTTTTTTAAATACGTAACAATATTTCCGAAAATAGCCACAAAAAGAAGAAATATCATTTTACGAAATTAGACGAGTTTTTCAGAACCCTTTAATTTTTCTCAATTCCACAAAATTGCAGAAAACCTTTGTACGACTGTTCACGTAAATTTTAGAAATATTGTCTGATATTTTACACGTTTTCAATTAGTTTTGTAGAAAATGTCTTCAAGATACTGTACAATTTTTTAATATCTACATCATCTCTCAATAATCTGGGCCAAATGTCAAATAATCTGGGAAATTTTACAAATTATGATTTTTCAGATATGACTTTGAAGTTCTAGATTATCTGACGAGTTACAATTAATTATCAGAAAGCTTAAAGAAACATACTTCCGAGTTTTATTGCATGAAATTTTGCTATTGTAAATCTGACTTTCGAAAATGTATCGAAATTTGCGAATTCTGCAAAATATGTCCTAAATTATTTCAAATACTTCAGGAAAATTATTTTTTCCCATGCATGCGTAGAAATGGCCACTTTATTTGCATTAAACGCGGGAACAAAATCCCCTTTCTATGATACTCGCAAATAAGCGGGAGAAATCATTCTTCCCTAGGGAAATATTCATTTCTCCCGGATCAAGGGGAAGAATGATTTCTCCCGCTAATTCACGAATA
>JAPYZL010093604.1:0-16337 GCA_030522825.1 Platygaster orseoliae
TTAAATATTTGGAAAAGAAGAGCTCGCCTTCGGCTTGCGTTGCAACTCTTAGATTCGTTAAAAAATTGTCCCACAATAGTCAAGAACTATATTTTATTCAGCAATGTGTGAAAATGCTAGTTTTGCATCACCTGACCGTGTGGAAAAGGCCACTTTTCCACACGGCGTTGAAAAAAATCCTTATCTCAATCGGCTAGGCTACAACGTGGAATTCTTGGGGATGTTGTGACGAAATTTTCAGTAGGAGAGGGAAAAGTCCAAAAAAATTACGAAAGAGTCAAAATATGTCTATTAGTTCAAATGTATATCAATAATAAGATCCTCTCTTGATTCCGTCGAGTGGAATTTCGCTTGATTCGAGTGAGAATTCTGCAAATCGAATTAGAGTGGGAATTTCATTCTGAATGAGAGGAATTTTAGTCATTTTTAAGTGATACTTAACTCGAAAAAACTATCGAAATCAAAAACCAAGAGGATAGTTCCAAAAATGTCGCATAAGCAGAGGGGGGGTTTTGGAGTTTTTTGGAGTTTTGGGGTTTTGGTTCACTTGCTAAATCTGAAATAGTTTGAATTTCACTGTTTGAAACGGTGAACTAAAATGACTGTCCGAGAAATCAAAGTCATAAACCTAAAAAATGATTCATGTAGTGAAAGTAATAAACTTGAAAATCCATTAAAATACCAGCAATAACAGAAGAAATGCAATAACTACATAATAATAATTTAAAAAAATGAAGTTTTCGATAGAAACCAGAATTAAAAATAAATCCCTATCAAAGCGGTCGGATCACTCCGTGGTCCGAATTTGGTCTGATCGTATTTTCTTGTTCTATGGTCTGTGAAAAACTTTCATATACCTTGAAAGTTTATTGAGGTTGTGCAATCATAATAAATGACACTTTTTTTCACTATTTTATTATTATTTTTTTAAATAATCCAAGATTTTTATATTTCTGTCGTCTCCTCGAGATTCCTGCATTACCTGCATTCATAATAAAACTGATATTAAAATCTACATTAAAAAACCTCATTTTTGTGACGCAAATAATGACTGGCGATATTAAAATGAGCTAGCCAAACATTTCGTGCAATAAAAACTGCTCAGAAGGAAGTTTTTCGTGTTGGACCACTTTCGGATCATTTTTGGACCGAAAGAGGACCACAAAATAGTCCGATTTTCTTCCGACCTCTTTGATAGGGTTAAAATAGGTGAAAATGATCGGAAATGTACTTATTGAAATCTAGAAAAGGTAACACAAGGTTTTCTGTTAATTCTCAAATTTAAATGTAATAAGCATTTTTAATTTCACTAACTCAAAAATAACGGCAATCCTCGTTTCAGAAGACTTGGAAAATTGTTTTAACTTGGTTTCTGGATATGCAAGAAATTGTTTCGACCCAGCGATTAACAATAATAAAAAAAAATTCTAGAATTCATAAAAAAGCTGACAATCTCAGAAACTTTGAACTCTAAAGCTACCATCTGTAGAAATTTTTACAGAAATTCATAAAAGTATCAAAAAGTATTTCGAATCACGAACAAGCTGAAGAAACACTAGCAATATTAGAATTGTATGAAAGAACTGTTTTCTGAAAAATCTGTTCAAATATGTAAGATCTATGAAATTTTCAACTCTAGACGATCGAATTCAAAAACAGCGTATGTCAAAATCTATAAAAATACTGTAATAATTTCATAAAACTCTACAAAGACTCGTGAATACTTTAAAAAGTACCAAAATATAAAACTTCTATCAGATATTAGAAATTTACGTAAATCTAATTTTCTCAGACATGTTTCAAAATACTGAAACTCTATTTATAAATTAGAATTCTATAATTCTATACAGCAATCTACAAATAAATTGGAAATCTATAAAAATACTATAGAAACTCAAAAATCGTTGTGAATTCCAATACTTAAGCATTGAAGTCTAAAAATCTATATAACGAATCATAAAACTCAAAAAAATCTATAAAAATGTCGAAAAATTTGACAAAATTGTATGAATAGAATAGCATAAAATGCGCAGGTTTCAGAAATTCCTAATATGCTTTAGAAATATATATTTCTTTTGCAATCTTATGATTATCAATCTTAACGACTCGTTTCAGTCATAGGAATTTTCAATTTTACGAATCTCGGAGTTGCAAAGTTATATGAATCATGTCGAAGATCGAACATTTTTCATATACAGTCCGTCCGCCTGGATAGTAAACACTATTTTATTTCCAAGTTCAAGCTTGGACCTGAAAAAAAATAGTGTTTACTACCCAGGCGGACGCACTGTACATATTCAAAATAATGGAACTCGATTTTTGTGATTTTTAAGTCACTGAGGTTGTAATTTTGTATTTTTTAAACATTATCAATGTTTTTTCATATCTCCTCATTATTTATACAACTTATTGTAGAATTTTCCGATACTATGAATCGCTATATAGCTTTCTGAAATTCAATGCTTTAGAAATCAAAATCTTCGACTCCATTTTAGCCTCAATCGTATTTTTAAAGGAGGCTGAAAAGGAAGATCAGATGCATGTACATCGCATTTAGACTGAACCTCCCTACGGCCTCCAAAACTGCAGTTATTACCTGTTTTGCAGCAATGGCGGTTCACGTGAATCCGAGTTTGGACCTTTTTTAAAACTTTTTAAACCTTTTTTAAAAAAGGTCCAAACTCGGACTCACGTGAACCTCCATTGCTGCAAAACAGTTAATAACTGCAGTTTTGGAGGCCGTAGGGAGGTTCAGTCTAAATGCGATGTGTATGCATCTGATCTTCCTTTTCAGCCTCCTTTAAAAATACGATTGAGGCTAAAATGGAGTCCGGAGACTTCGATTCGGGCATGTTCTGAAAATTTTCAACCTTTCATAGATTTCTAAGAAAATAATCTTGAGACAGATTTATTCAAGAAACCCCTTCCGAACATTTTGTTGCCTATGTTACTACTTCAAAAAGACTAAAATATAATTCAAAAAAAGATGTACTTGTTTTTCTATCGTTTTCTCCTGAATCTGTAGGTACCTTCAAAGAGAATAATCAACTATTGAAGCGCTAGTAGGGTTTTCAAACTAGTGGCGACATTAATGAACATCAATCAAATAGATATCGATTCATTGTCAACTTTGCCCTATAATTGTTCTCTACGTTGGCCATTTCAGGGGATATCCTGTTCCGGTAATTTGTCTTTACCTTGCATGCAAACACATCACAAAAGGTCGAGTTTCGCTTGGAAATCGTCGCTGGGAAAGAAATGAGTCAGTCGATTTCACGGCTCTCGGTTAATTAGTCAAAGGTGAAAATGCCACGCGCGGCACGCGCCCCCTGAATTTACGACGCCGATGACTCAGTTTCGCTAAGGAATAATTTAGAAACTGGTCGCCGTAAATTCGAGATGATCATCGCTTCATTTAGGCCCTTTTGTAGCCAGCCCCGAGGACTTTGCAGGAATTTCGAGAAATTTACGACTCTCCCGCTCACGGAGGGTTTCACTTTCTTCGCGGGGAGCGTCATTTAAGCTTCAATGTTTGAGCTCCGCGAGCTATCCTTGAATATTTGATTTATTTTGGGAGAATGACAAATATGGCCTCTTTTTCAGGATTCTGAGAAGTGCACATTTGCCTCAAAAAGTTGTCGAGTTTATTTTTTGATTGAAAACTCTAGGAGTGAATTTATACATTGAAAAAAAATTATAATTATTACAATACTGTATAGTAAACGCAAATCACTCAGACATATTGTACTTTTTGCTAAACAATATAGTATTATTCGCAACACCATATTGTAAAATTGTCAAATGGTTATGTAGCAATAAATTTAATAAATTTAATCGAAATAAATCATTTCGAGCTCACAGATTCATTGGGTTAGTCCGGGTTGACTGCGGGAATAAGTTTTTTTATCATAAAGAAAATAATGTCACACAAGAATTAACATTACTTGTTGTTGTCGATATTGAAGTTTTTGGCGTTGATGGAGGCGTTGATGGTGTTGTCGAGACTGTCGGACGGAGGTATTTTGTTGTAGGGCGCCCTGGTGCCCTCGGATTCGATGATGGCCTCGTTGATGTAGCCCCCGGAGAGGGGCCTGTTGCCAGGACTCGTGGGGGTGCTGCTGCCGCTGACTAACGGGCAGCTATCGTCCTCCGGGATCTCTTCCCCCCGAACCCCGGTGAAGCCCATGGCAAGCCTTTTTATCAGCGGCGGCTTATCACCTAGCTTCTTATAAGAATTGAGCTCCGTCGGCGAGTTGCTCTCGTCGCTGCTCGGGCTACTCTGCTGCGAGACGCTTTTCGCCTCATTGTGGTTATTGTTCTTATTGTTGCTGAGGTTGTTGTTGCTACAGCTGTTGTTGTTACCGTTCGAAATGGGCCCCAGTACGTTGCTGAAGTTGTGCACTGGTCGCAGGCCCGGAATCGAGTTTGGAGTCTGATATGAGAATTTTGAGAAATAGTGTTTTATATCAATTTTTCACAATTATTATCGAAATATCAATCTATTTATTCTGTTCGTTACATTAATCAAGCTTTTGGATTTGGGTTTTGGCTATTATATAGATATTTCCATGAATTTTTAGTCAGACTATGAATAAACAATGAAAAATTTACTCTAAATTTTATGAGAAAGATGGTGAGTCAGTCATAGAAATTATGCGTGTTTTTTTATGTAAAAAAATGAAGTGCGAAATTGATATTAATGAATCTTTTTTATGTAATATGATACAAATTTTTTTCGTATGGTACGATAATTTATATTGTTCATTTGTAGTGTAATAGTGAACATTTGTAAAATTATTGTTGTAAGTTTTGATAAGGGCCAAGCTTGATAAATAAAATAAACAGAAAAACTGTTTTTTAGTAATTTCATATATTTAAATAATTTAACGATTTATACTGAATGAAAACAATTTTCTTCTCTCTCTCTCTCTCTCTATTCACGGTAACTCGAAAGTGTTCGTTACAATTTATAAAATCATTTCCTTTGACGTTGTATTATATTAAAGTCGGAATTCCATTTTCAGCTCGTTGTTTTACGATCTGAGAAAAAACTCATAACTACTATTTCTTAAATGACTGTCTCGTATTCCGTGAACTTCTGAAAAATTGCTTTCTTTAATTAGTTTTCCTACAAGTTATGAAACTTAATAGCTTCGGAATAAATTTTTTGTCATATCATCTTTTCATATCATTATTTATGCTAACAATTAAATATATGATTTTCTAAATTGTTATATTCATGAAAAATATGTTTTATTCATTGCAAAACGTATTTATCATAAAATATGTGGCTTAACATTATATAATATATTCTTCTACTTCAATCGTAGATATAATAATTACAACTTCATACATAATTATTCATTTATTGTGTGAATCATCATATCTTTGAAAAATTATAGATCCAGTAATGAACTTTGTTGATGAGTATCCAAACAATGGTTTATTCAAAGTATTATTTTTGTTAATTTATGAAGAAACAAATAAATTAATTATAATATCGATTGTTCAATTTTTTTTAATTATTTGAACTAATTAATTTTTTCTGATTTGTCAATTATTTCTTTATTTGTTTATTCATCTGTAATTATTTTTGTTTCATAAATTTTTAATGTAACTTAATTCGACATTAGTTGATTGAAAAAAAAAGAAGAAATCGTTGGAATATTTTTCAAAGATCTTATAAGCTATCAAAGATTATTAATTATTTTTCGAAAGATTGTTTTGTATTCCATAAGATGCCAACTTTTTTAATTAGTCTCTTAACTCGTTATTAAACTTGAGCATCTTTGTATGTGCTTATTTGTACCAATTAATGAACGAACTTGAAACAAGCGTCTCCTCGTAATTGATAGAAGGATTATCTTCCTTGGAACTTTCTAATCATCTCATATTTCTCGGTTTATACAGCAATCCGAGAATAATGAGTTTCTCTCTCTTCACAAAACTATAGAGATCAACAATAAGACGACACTAATCTCTTATCAACTTTTCAAAGTCTACATTCGATAAAAGTACATTTAATTGAGTTTCTTTAAAACTTACATGGTACTTCATTTTCTGTTGAAAATTATATTTTCAAATTACATTAATGTCTAAAACTTCCGAAGACGAAAATTTTAAATTTTCATTACTGTACATCCCACTACTTCTTAAACATTTCTCCCACTTAGATACTTTGAATTTTTACTTCGTTCCATTATCTTAATTTTTTTTTTTTCTTCTGAAGTCGAAATTTATTTTGTAATTGTTATATCCTACACATATTGACCCTTTTTCAATACATCGTATCTCGATTATATCTTGAGGGTTTTTTTCTTTCATTTTTTTTCGAAATTCACCTTAACTGCTGCGATTTGCAGCGTCGGCGAGCCACCACTGCCAAGCTGCACGTTCATGTTCGCTGCGGACGAGCCGCTTCCAGTTTCGCACGACTCTTTTTCCTTCGAGTGACTTTTTAGCCACGGACTATTCGAAGACGGCGGTTTGTTGCTCAGATTTTTTATATTCGCGTTTTCACTCGCCGTTGGTTTGTTCTGCGTAACATTCAACAGAATATTTTTTATATATTATTTTTCGAGTTATATTTCGTGAACTTCGTATATTTTATACTATAAAAAAGTATTGATAAATCCTTAGCATTATTGAATCACTATTTTTTCGATTTTGATATGCAAAATGCCCAAATTTTATAATGTAATAATCTCTAATGAAAAAAGATTTACGTGAAACTGAACAAAAATGTTCAAAACTACTGTTCACTGATTTACCTCGTGTCACATCTGCCCCAAATCACAAGTTAATTTGCATTAAATTCTTCCCAATAAGCTTTCGTGCATGAAATTATTTTTTTATTCCTCATTACCCCGTAAAGTAATCAATTTGAGGCATGTCAGACGGACTAATTACAAATTACTCTCGTTCAGACTCGTTTTTTCTCGTAAAGAGTTGGTGATATTCGTTTGGCGTTGTAGCAAAATTGCCCGGGTAACATTGTATCAAGAGTTTGAAACGTTTTTCGAGTCCCGGAGACGAACAATTATCTCAAAGTGGAGTTGCCAGTGACACCTGTTTTAAATTGCTCTCGAGAATTCTATTGATATGGGATCTTGACAGTTTATTTCGCAAAAAGTCACGTTGGTCGTATAGTGTATCATGTGACATTTATTTCTTCGAAATTGTTATCATTTTCCGAGTTCATAATAAATGTTTCCATCACGGGTTTGGAATTTATTTTTAGTCATCAGGAAACATATTTTGCTACTGTTTGAATTCTGAATCGATGAACCGAAAATTAGGAAACGTAAGAAAACTTTTTTAAATTTACAGACTTGAAATTCGGATTTTTTCGCAATATAAAATGGTTTGTAAAATAAAATCTGAATGTTTTAGAGATTTGTATCAGTTCTTATGTTCTAATTTTTTATCATAATTTACTTGGAGGAATTTTCTATACTTTCCAGGCTAAACAATTTTTATAACGATTTTGTTCGATAAAAATTATTCTGAAGACAGGATTATTGTTATTTTTGAGTAAGTAGAATTGAGGATTGTTGATATTGTTTAACTTGGAGGATTGACATGAAATTATTCGTTATGTCTTTTCGACCTCAATAAGTACCTGTTTGACAATTTTACTTATTCCATTATTTTTGATAATTCGTATTTTATATCCTACTAGAAATACTCCATACTTTTGTAAAACTCAAGGTCAACGACGTAAACAGAAAAAATGTTCGGAGGGTTTATCGGAAAAATATATTTCCTCCGCCATTTTTCAATTTTTATTCTTTGATGATCAGGTTATGGCAGTACCCTTTTTTTCAATTTCAGGATTTACAGTAATACATTTTTAAAACTCTAGAGTCATAATTTTTTTTATGCTAGTCTTTGATATAATGAAGTTTAATTTTTGTGATTTTCAAGTTACTGAATTTCGCATTTTTTTCTTATGTATTTGGTATTTTGCATTATTCTTAAGTATTTATGGAATTTGTAGAATTTTGTAATATAAATGGTGTTTGAATTCAGATTTCTACAATTCAATGCTCTAAAAATCAAAATCCTTGAAAATTTATATATTTTTATTGATTTGTAAAAACATTAGAATAACTCAACTTTTGAGTATTTCATAGATTCTAATAATTTTCGTAGTATATGCAATTTATATGATTTTGTAGATTTCTGGTATTTCTATAGATCGTTCTATAGAATTTAAGCTTTGTTGCTATACAGTATTAAAAATGTAGAGATTCCAAGTATGTATTCATATTGGTTCTCTAGTAATCAATATTTTTATACAAATTCTAAGTATTTTTCGTTTTTTCTTTCCTTTTTCTTCAGTACTTATATCATTAGAAGAATTTCCTGCTTTTTTATTTTAATTCTATAAAGAATTTCAGTATTATATATTCTAGGATTTGAGAATTTAAAAAAAAGTATACGTTACATATTTTTTGAATATTGATAAGTTACTAGTATTTCTCGCAATTTTTAGTATTCATCAAATTTTTAAGGATTCTTGAATCTTTTTAAGGATGTTGAATATTTTTGAAGATTGCTATAATTATAGGTTTCTAGAATTTGATGCACTAGAATTCAAATTCCGATCGATTTTCAGTCATTTTATAAATTCATGAGAAAACTGCATTTATGTAGATTTTTTATGTTAGATAGATTTCTTGTTTTTTTTGTACATTTTTTGAGTTTATAAGATTTTGCCGCATTTTCTAGTAATTTTATCGATTCATAGCATTATTATAGATTGCTTTATACATACTTTTTTTAGAACTTTATGATCTAGAACTTCAAGTTTTATAGATCGTAGGTATTTGTTAAGATTTTTTTGAAAACATTTTCTTTAATTCTACTATTACTTGAAATATTTTCTCAGAGTTTGTATAATTCGAAAGATTTTTATGGAATTCCATATACATTCCTAGAATCTGATGCTGCAGGGTTCAAATTTTTTAATATTTTCAGAACTTTCTTCAATTCTTATAATTTCCTATAATAACCTAAGTTGACATCAAAATTTTTATCAAAAAAAATTTTTACTGCCAAGATTATTGTTCTTTTTAAGTCGGTTAAATAAGAAATTTTGAATTTTTTTTAGCTCAGAGAACATACATATATGACCATTCGTTATGTTCTCTGGGTTACACAGAAAATAGGGGAAGGTGGGGTAATGACAGCCATAGGGTAATGACGGCCATCACCATTTTCGGTACTTTAAATTGACGTAGGTCTAAACCGTTTACTGTGACAGAAAGCTTATTCCATAAGCTTGTTTTTAAGTAGATGCTGAAATGTGTGGATTTATTATAACTTGTAGTTCCAGACCAGTGCCGATACGCAACAATCCAAAAGTTTTATAAGGTGTTCAAAATATCGATTATTTTGTCAAGACTTTCAGCTGCGCAATCGAAGTAGATATGTTAAAATGTTGCTATTGATATCAGCTCTCTAAATCAAGTAAAATTTTTCATGTGTCTTGCATAGTTTATGTGTAGTGCATGCTTGCGCAAAATAAGGTCAGTGGGGGAGTAACGGCCACTAGAGGTGGGGTAACTATTATTTATCAACTGTGCTCTTATTATACATGCCATAACTGCGACTCAGATCTCGATGATGACGATGAAAATTAATGTCGTTGCATTCGAAGTTTAAGGAATTTTTTTCAATTAGTTTCCTTTTTATTTCTCTTGCGCTTTTTGTGAGCTATCAATAAAGTTACAATAACAGGAATGTCGAATTTCCATTTGTTATCCTTCACAGAGCCTTCATTAAGTATTCACAGCGATTTGTGTTCATATTTGTGCGATTTTTCGTCGGTTTTTGAGAGTGGCCGTCATTACCCCATCATTTTTCTAAATGACGAAAACCAACTTTTTTAAAGATTCCAATTTTTTTAGTTTGAATCAAAATTTTTTAAATCTGCCTATATACTTTGTTAGCATTTGAGTTACAATTATTATCTTAACTTTCGTTTGATCAAAAATGTCAATTTTTGGATGTGCTTTGATGCTGAATGAAAATTATGCCGTCATTACCCCACTTCCCCCTACATATTCGATAACTTTATATATTTTATTATTCATAAATAATATTTCAGTAGATTTTCCTAGAACTATTAATTTATTTTTCATAGGCAACTTTTTCATTAAAAAAATGAAATGATAATTTATTTTATCCGAATTTCGGGAGAGGTCTTCACCCTCAAAATTCCCTTTTATCCACGCGCCTGTTTTAGGCCTATATATACCAAATTAAAATACTCGAGTCACCAATTCTCTTTGATTTGATTAGCCTTTCTCATTTTTTCTTGTATTGGAAATACAAAGTTCACCATAATAAAATTAAAAAAAAAAAAAACACTAAAAATTACATACCCACGTGGACGGTTGGTCAAGGTTTTCCTTCGACTGGCTCGACGAGATCACATCTTGGAAGATAGGTTGGCGTTGTAGCTGCGCCACGTAAGCCATGCGAAATGCATTGCCGACGAGAGTGTTGAGCTCCTCTGCCTGGAAAACAGATACGCGTCAATTAAATCGAATTTCCGTTGTCGCGACTTGACCCACATCCCCGCATCCGCAGCCTCGATATATCGAGTCAATTCCGTTCGCGGAACCATCTCCAACCGCATTAATCAACTTCCTGGCCAACATCAAAGACCCATCTCCAACATATCAACCCCGGCTTTTTTTTATTTTATTCTTTGTGATCTTTGAGCAGCCACGATCAGTTTAATCAAATAATGCGAGCTTTGAAAAAAAAATTTCTATTTCTATACTTGTTGCTAAAAAGGTAATGTTTTTTGAGAAACAGTTGTGACTTGACAAATCAAGACGAGTCGGATATTTTACTTGAATATTTCACGCTTCTTTCTCAACTCGAAAAAGTAGAATACTGGCATTTTCATAAGCATTCACGAGATTTTTCGAGATGTCATACAATTTCACATGGATCAGAGTTAATAGGGCA
Organism: Platygaster orseoliae; assembly: GCA_030522825.1. NCBI lineage: Eukaryota > Metazoa > Arthropoda > Insecta > Hymenoptera > Platygastridae > Platygaster > Platygaster orseoliae. The sequence continues at coordinate 10,987 of JAPYZL010093604.1, forward strand.
AGATTGAACTCGATGGGAAGAATAATAAAAAAATGTATGAAACTGGAGAACGAAGTGGATGTGATACGAATGCATGAAGAGTCGGGAAAACGGGGCCGATATATACCTCGGCGTTGCGGTTAGGCACTCTTAAAGCCGGATATCCGAAATGGGAACCGAATAACTTTGGCCACTTCTTTGAGTTCCTCGTTCGAAATTGAAATCGTGTGTTCTGCAAAATATGTGCGTACAAATTCCAAGCTTAAACAGCATAACTTCATGCCAATTTCCTAGAAACGTTCCGTAACGTAATTTAGATTCATCGCAAGGCGTAAGCATTGGTAACCATTTAGTAAAACATAGTTTTCCTTTTCACAAGCTTTTCTAGCTTCAGATAACGCAAATAATTATAATACTCTAATGCGATCTTCTGAAGCGATGGGTAAATTTAAAAAAAAAATTAATTTCTGAACTTTTTCATAATCTTAGTGCTTTCGACTCTTTATTAAGTTCTGATCAGAGAACTAGAACCAAGTAATTTATGTCAACTTCAAATGACAGATAATAATATAAATGGAAGAGAACTTTTGTGTTGAAAACATTGTCTAGAAAACTCTCGGAAACTGGCACGAGAATTATTTGTTCTGTAATTTTCGAGAAGGAGCCGTTACACCTTCATTTTTTGTTTTACAAGCATTTCTTTAGTCGAAAATTTCGAAACTCATGAAGAAAGAAATGCTTTCGGAGCAAGAAACGAAGGTGTAATGGCTCACTTTCGCGGAAATTTCAGAAAAAAGATATTCCTAGCTGATTGCTGAATTTTCATTTGCTCCTATTGATCGGAATTTTCGGATATAGTTACTATTTATTGATAATTAGTTGTATTATTGTAATCATCATTAAGGCCATTTATTTGAGTATTTTCTTTTATTATTGTACTTATTGATGAAAGAGTCCGTCCCTTAATTTCTCGATATTTGGCAAATAATTATGATAGACTTCGTGTACCGAAAATTATTTAAATCAAGAAAAATTTGCTTGCAATAAAACAGTTGAAACCTCTTTTGGAAACGCAGTTCCGGAAGGCGCGCGACAAATATTCATTAGCGTATATAAGGCGAGGTTTTCTGAAATAGCGGTGATGGAGGCACTTGTTCGTTCGTGAAAGGGCAACAGCCGAGGCGTATATTTGCCAGCCTGCACGACGGTGAGCTCGCCATCGTCCAAACTCGTACGTAGACTACGTAAAACGTACACTGAACGTACGCGCGAGCCATCAGTCAAGTCGCGTACCGCGTGAAACTTTAATGACGACACGTAGTAATAGTATCTCGCCGGAATTTTCACGACCCAAGAGTGTAAAAAATGTTTCTTTGCATTTTAAAACATTCCTACAACTTTCACGCCGCGCCTTCGGCCGTTTCATATTTTATCGTCGCGAACCATTTTTAAATTCTTTCTCGTGCGCGTCAAGGATGTTTCGAAAAAGGGAAAAATCGGACGGATACGGTTACCTGGATCTGATGCGTTTTTTATTACTTCTTTGGTCAATTATTATGATAATGAGTAGAACTTGGCAGAACTCATGAAACTATTTTTTTTTCCAGTAACTTATGTATTTCCGAATAGTCAAATCTTGACCATATAAATTAGTCACTGATGTTTCGACTTCTTGAATACATAGCTGTTTTATAAAAAACTTTGAAAAAAATTTCAATTAAATCGCTCATGTTGACACACACCTTCAAATCCATCTCGCATTTAAATCTGACCGTCAGAATGCTACTTTCTTTTAAAGATGCTGCGTGGATGTTCATATAGACATACGTTTTGACACTTGCAGCTGTGTGTTACTTGAAATAGTGTACTGAATACTCTGACACGAATTTCAAAATTCGTGGAATCACACACTTTTTCAACAAAATGTTGTTTCATATTTAACACACAGTATAATAAAGAAACACGTGTAAGCAATAAACGATCCATGCTAGTCGTTTCCTTATGATTGAATTTTATGAAAGCGGGCAGGTGAGTGACTTAAAAGGCTCATATAAAAAAAAATTGAGTTCAGAAAGTAGTGGAATGCAGAACAAGGCGAAGTATGAGACATATATGATATATCATTCAAAAATTGTTTTAAAATAATTTTAGTGTACTGAAAATTTTTCTACAGAACCCGGATTGTAGAACTGTTGGTATGAGACTAACTTGCTTTTTATCACTTAAGCGCACGGTGAAGATTTAGTTATTTTTTTTTTATAGTACAAGCAAACAATTACCTATTTTTAATCATTTTCATTGGAAAATGTTTTTTCTGATTATATTTTACTATTTAATTCTATGTAGGTTGTAAATGCTTATTGACTAATTAAAATATTAATTTTGACCATTCACTAGTGATTGTCTTTCCACTAGGTTAATTAGACGAACTCAATTATTTATGAGTTTTCATTGACTATTACAGATAATTGAATTTTTTCTATCTTCAGTAATAAATGCTTGTTAACTAACAAAAATAGTCATATTTGACTATTTACTGGCATCCTTCTTTTTTCTGTGGAAATAAGTCAAATATGACTATCAAATAGTAAAAAAATCGACTATTAGAGATCAAGAGAGTAATAGCTAGAACTCATCTTGATTGTATACTTTTCAAGCTTTTATTACTCCAGACTGAGAATTTCTCACACACCGAAGAAAACTATTATTCTTACAGTGAGAAAATTCAAGTTGTCGTCTTTTAGGAACGAATAAAACGAAAAATTAATGTACTATATAAAGTTGAAAGTTACGCTGCAGCATGAACTCAAATTATTAATCAAAAATCTGTATACTTGAAAGCTATAAAAATACTAGGAATTCCGATAGCATTTTATTCATGCTGAAAAATGATAAATACGAATTACACAAAAAAAGTAACACTTAAAACTAATGCAGATATAATTTTTTTCAAATATATATAAACTTACAGACAACACATGTAAATTTCAAGAACGTACGTTTCAAAAAAAAAAAAAAAACTACGATTTCAATGTCAATGAAGAATTCTAAATGAATTTCATTCACACGTAGAGGCACGAAATGTTGATGAAATGTTGGAGATAATGAAAATTATAGAAAATTTCCGTAGATTTCAATAAATTAAGTAGAGGAAAACCGTTTCATGGACTTTATCTTGAATTTTTCAAGCTGCTGGAACGTTCCTTTTGGACCTTTTTGAACGCAGGAAAAAGGGTTGCGTTATAAGAGCTCATTACACATTCACAGACATTCGTACGCGTTTGCATTGCAAGCCCTTCGTGATCTTCATGAACGATCTGACAAAAAGATCGCGGCTCCGTACCAGTCGTTTTTCAATTCCTCTTTTCCAAACGTCTCTCGTTTCCGGCAGGTTTTATTACTTCGTGATCGTTGAAAAATTTGCTTTGAAAGGAGCATTGTCCGCGATTCAAGTATTATAGCATAAAACAATGTGAAATAACAAGGAACTTTGAACCCGCTTTGTTCGAATTCATTTTTTTTTAATTTAAGTAAACACCCAGTATATTAAGCAGATTTTTAACTAAAGTATATTTCTATTTTTTTTTTTTTTTGAATTCCCTAATTTCTGTTTTTGATTTTCGATTCAAGTAAGTAAATTATGATGGACCAAAAATATTTCCGAAAATTTCAACAGTCAATTACGTATTTATATCGGATTTCAATTGTGAAGTTAGTTAAACTTGACTTGAAAAAAAGTGTCTTTTCACTTTTTTTGGTCGGTTTTGTCGGAATCGCGACAGAGTCACCCTTAACCCATTTCCCATGAAACCAACCCTGGAACGCCGCGTATAAAAACCCGAGCGAAAAGATCAACCCCTCTCCTCTGGTTACCTCACCCCTCCCCACCCCCTCCGAGATTTAATGCCCTCTTTTTCATCAGCGGGAAACGGGATTCGCGGCACGATGTCGCGTCTCATAAAACTCTCGTCGCTCAGAGCCGTACGCGAGCGTGATGAATGAGGGTGGGCGCGAGGGTTCGCGGGGGTTGAAGAAAAAGTGAATGCGGAGTCATCGCGTGCATCTTTTGTCGCGGGGGCCGCAGATCAGTGATGACAGCGGTTCAAAGAAAAAAAAAAAAAAAAAAAAAGAAAAAAAAAACGAAACGGGGAGAGCATAAAAGTATCACGTGTCTCGCTATTTGCGGATCGCTTTCCTTCATTTTTCCTCCGAGAGCGTCTTCCTGGGCTCCTTTTACCCATTTGCTCCAGGTGGATCATTTTTCCCTCTTCCAACGTATTTTCATGGACGAGAAATTCCCCGAGCACCTTTTTTTATAGATCACGGTTTCTTGGCTCCCGGACGGTTTCTGGCCCTTTTTTTGCGTGCATGTGATGCAGTTGTTATTGGAGTTATAGTGGGTGGATTACGGGATAAGTTGTTGTGGCAAAAATGCTCGGAAGAATATTAATTCACAATAATTATAACGATTAAAAATAATAAAAAAATCGCACAGACTTTTTTCATATAAAACGATACTAATGTGTTGAGATTATAAAAATAATGGTCTGCTTTATGATATGAAAAATGTGGTACGAAATTTTTGTTACTTATATTTGATTTTTTTTTCATCTTGGCAAGGGACAGAAGCATAAGATAATAATGTAATAAATTTATCTGTATCAGTAAAATAATTTATGTTCGGGGAGCACGTTTTTTACGTGATTCTTGGAGGGGGCGTGTCCACAGTGAAATCATGCAATATTGGTTTTACAGTCCATGGACTATAAAACCCCGTTTCCCGGTCAGTTATGGCGTCGACCGACTCGTGATTGGCCAGAATCTGGCAGTCAATGTTTTTAGCTTTTGGAGTAGTTTGAACATCGTGTCGACCGCGATTTATTTTAGTTGTTGTGGGTGTGTAGTGCTGTCTGCTAGGAGACAGCTGTCTGCTAGCAGCTGCTTCTCCCAGTGACTTGACCAATAACTGTGAGCGTCCTCTTCCAGGTTTGCAATTGGTCGGCTGAATGTGGGGCGCGAGAATTCGAATTTTTAAAAGTACACTTACGGTTACTGCTGTGATTATGCATTTTTTTTATGCGCGGCTGAGAGAAAAAAAAGGAAAACGATGACAGTCAAGGATATGCAAATTCTTAATGAATTTAAAACGTTGAATAAAAAAATGTTGAAATAATAACGTGTGAACACTTCATTGTAAATGACGTATATTGTGAACAATGATATAACAGACATTATAACATAATTATAGTTATCGTTTAAATATCTTTTTTTTTGTTAGGTTTTTTTTCTTTTTGTTGATTATATTAATAATAAATTGTTAATATTATTGACAGCATTGTTATTTGTTATTTATTATTACTTTCTTTGTCACT
>JAPYZL010093619.1:0-15860 GCA_030522825.1 Platygaster orseoliae
TAAAATTCCCAATGACGGCATTCTTTGTTTGGAAAAGAAAATCGATTAAAATCATAGATTGAGACTAAAAATGAATGATGAATTCAGAAAAATAGAAGACTGATTTCAATTAAAATAGAAAATATGTCAAAAGAAAATAAGTAATAAAAAAAAGGATGAGCAGGTTATACCTCGCTCTTCACACTGGAAAAAGAAATTTTTGAATAATTCACGTTTGTTTGGATGATATACATTCATTTTTTTTTTTTTTTCAATACTTATGGAACATATGTTAATTTTTCAACGGCAATGCTTTATTTCGAGAGTTTGAACTTTGTATGATTCTTATTATTTTCCTCTGAGACTACTGAGCCCCTTCCGTAATCCTTCAATTTACGTAATATCAACATTGATCAACTCCCAACGTAGCCCAAGTTATTCAAGTCCGTCGGACTTACTGATACATATGTACTTCCCATGTACCAAAGGCGGTCTTGTCGTTGGTACAAAGACGTTATTGCCTGGCTCTGCAATCGATCCAGGTCTTGGCGATGTCCTGGAAGAACCTGACACTCGACGTCTTGGTCCATTCAGCCGGACCGATAGAAACTCCGCTTTATGTTTATAATAATCACATTCCGGAAACTCATCGTAAAGTTCACGTGCCCCGATGTCTTGAGAACTTCGGTATATTGTTATGCAAAGAAAGAAAAGGCACAAAGTTTGAATTTAGTCTCAGGATTTAAAGGAATCAACAGTAATGAGAATTTTCCAAGTTCTTCAAATAAGTGAGATATAACCTATTCTGCAATGTTCGTGTGAAAAAAGTATAGCGTATCGTGAAATTAAAGCTGATTCTAGAAACACTCGATCCTTTGTGAAAACTTGAGGCGTAAGTTTGTTTGTAATTTTTGCCGTACTCGGAAATAATGGAGTTATCGATGCTAGTATTTGGAACAGTGGCGCACGGCGCGGTGGCGTCATGTACTAAATTGGAAATTTCTGATTTCAGACGTGAACTTTATTGGCATTTTATTTTTTGACTTTATTTACGAACCGAGTGCAATAATTAGAAAAGTTTCTATTTGAAAAATTTGTGAATTTTTTTAAATATATTTCGATATTTTCGTAGATTTTACTTTGGATTCATTAAGCGCCGAATATTTTACTTGGTGTCCGAAATTTCAAAACCCCAAACGTGTAATGGGGACGTGAAATGGCGACGAATATCACAGTTACGTGCCCCGGCGAAACCGGACACATCGGTATTGCGCGTCGTAATTTTGATACTCATGATCCTGCGGTTTGCTGAGCCCCAATTCAAAACCACTGACCACTTTACTCCGTCCATTGTCGTATCCCGGAAACGTTCTCGCTCCCACGAGCTTTCCACACCGTACAAGAAGGTCACTTTTTTGATCTTTTCGACTATCTAACATTTGGAACTTCGTTACTTCAGGAAAAAGACATTTGCATTGTAGACTTTATGGGACTCGAGAGATGTTTTTCATGGCGAGTGTCATGGGCAAGCTTGCAGAGGTAGAAATAGAGTTGACAAAAAGAACTCGAGTGAAGATGATCAGGAATAATATACATTTCCCGAATTTCGTAACAAATTTAAACAAAACAATCCTATGCTATGTTTATTGGTTTGAATGATTATTTCTATTAATACCTTCAAGATTAATTCAGAATAATTATTCTTCATTCAGAAATGAGTTTGTTGAGGTTATCTCGAAAATTTTTCGTGACAGTTGCTGTTGTCACTACGAATTCATATTTATTGGCTTAAATTTTATGTGTTATTCAAAATTACTCAATTTTAGTATTCATACAAATATTCAAGGCAGTAAATCCATCGTCAATTTACGAATATAATAACTAATTTTCAATAACGTTGTAATAAAGCGATCGAAAAGTCTGTTTTTTTTTTTATTCAAGTTATTTATGGTATAAGAAGTTTCCGTCTTACATTTCTCGTGAAAACTTGATGTAAAATCTCAAAAATGTTTCTATAAAAATTTTTTCATTAGATTTTGATCAGTGAGTTTGTAAAAAAAAGTAGTGACTCTCCATAATAATATAAAACAATTTTCAAGCATTTTTTTTTTTTTTGTTATTTTAAATATTGATTTATAAAATCAAAATGAGAGTATTCTGGATTTCCATGGAAAAAAGTTTTTTTCATACTCACCGATAATATACGCACCTTGCGATTCTGCATTTAAAAAAAAAAAGAAAACTAAAGGTGAATAATTTTATACAACGCTTACAAGTAAAAACATGTTTATTTAGAAAACTGTGAAGACGGAATAATCATACAAATAATTCAACATCACGTTATATGAATCCCTGCAACGCGAAATAAGACTTCACGGTCATAAAATCTCGATCAATGCATATGAACTGGAAAATAAACCGTAAAACAGATCTACCCCTTCAAAATCACGATTTGCACGACTTACACACACGTTATTTTGCATTTGATACAATATTTTTATTAACTTTGGATTAGAACCTAAGATAGCTCTGAATTCAAACAAATAATACTCGTTTCTTAATAGGATATTGAATTTTCGCAGCAAAGTTTTCGTAAATTTTTCGGTTTCCAGATTCGCACCACTATTTCTTGTAACAAAACAGTTTATATACACACGCGTTTTACATTCATCAACTACATTAACTAATACCTATTCTAGAAACATCAACAAAACGTCAATCAAAAATGATATGATCAATACAATGACTTTTTGATTATCTCATTTGACGCAAATTACTTGTAATATACATTTTTGTGCAATTAAAGTCTACATTTTTTGCAATGATAAAAAATTCAACGAACAACAGCTTTTTCAAAATGTGACTCGAAATATTTCGAAAAGTGATTTAGTGGAGAATCAACGATTTTCCTAAGACTATTTGCGTTTTTCTATTAAAATTAAATTTTTTTTGAACCAAGAAAACAACCAGATTGACGTTTAAGATTTTTAATCTTTACAAAAGTTTTTCTTTGATATCCCATTATATATTCTACGCTCGAATTTTCCGAGTTTTCCTCGGTTCATTTGATTTTCCCAGGTTGTTTTGGCGATCGTGTTTTTTAGGACGTCGCTCATCTGAGCAAGTGCGCGATAATGAAAATAAACGTGGAAAGGCAGATTGTTGGGACGGCGGTGTAGCCACCGCCATGCTGCATCGCCGCGGGATGTTCGCCTGGAAAAAAACACACAAACAATTATAGATATTTTTTTTTAACTGAGAAAACATGGACAAAACCAAAGAATTTGTCGCTTACTTAATTTTTTTTTTGTTATTGATTTAGGAGTTTTAATCAAGTCAACAATCGACTAACCTAATTGTCGTATGTTTGCCAGTGTTTGCTCAAGACAAACACACGAAATATTGTAATCGCACTCATACAAAAAAGAGGTCGGGAACAAATCAAATGGGATAATCGACAAGAAAAATTTTTTTAGTATAATTACGATAGAAATTTTACACTAAATCTCCTTATTTCATGCTCTAAAAGATTTCATGACTGAAAGATTACTAAATCGAGTATGAAATGAGGAATCCAAACGTTATACGAAAATAAATTAATTCCCATTTCTATCAATAAATTAATTGTATTACGAGATAGTATTTACATTAACATCCTCATAGTGATTGACAGTTATCACATTCCGTATACGAAGTATATCAGTACAAGAGCGATCATCCACTAGAGTATTCAACATCATTGTATACGAATGCACCATCGCATTTACTCAAATCAATACTTTAGGAGATTTACGTAAGCCAAAAAAAAATTATAAGTAGAAAAAAGTTTATTTGATACAATTTATTGTAAAATTTGAGAACCTCGCTTTGAAATTTTAAGAAAATTCATTGATTGTTTAACTTATAGACTAAAAAATGTTTCCCTAATTTCAGGCTCTTCAGAAGGATGGTAATTTTTAGTTTGTTTATGAGGTTATCCAAAAAGTTTCTTTAGCAAAGTTGTAGATATTGGTGTGCTTTTCCGAACGGTATAATAACGCTTGCAATATAGTTTGGGGATAATTAATGGCAAAAAACGTTAGAGGTGTTTAATACACGATCTTTTACATATGATTTATGTTCACAATTATTGTGCTCCAAATATGAAATTTTTAAATTCAATAATTTTGTGTAAATTTTTTGTTAGTCCAAAATTTTACTAGTACGTATTTATATCTTGAGGTTTTTCGTTCCTTTTTATAATTCGTCACATACATTTTACTATTATTTTGGAATCTCTTAGTAATTGCTGGTTTTTTCGTTTTATAAGATATTATTTTTTGCATTTGTTTGCACTGAATATTCATAAAGTGATTACTAATAAACTACTTTATCTGGATCATTTTCATGTAAAATAAGACATGTACAAATATGCAATTAATTATTTTAAGACCCCTCTCTGTCATTTTTAACATCGTAAATACTAAAAACATCAAGTGAGATACGTCAGTCTTATTTGATGAGAATAATGACTTACAGAATAATGCAAAAAAAAATTTTGTTCTAAATTGTTTGTTTTTTGTAGTCAGGCAACTATAAAATGTTTAAATATTATTAAAAACAATAAAAAATTAATTTACAATCATTGTTAGCCATCTTCGTTCAGAAACAAAGTACTAAATATTTCTAAAAATTTTGAACATAACAATAAATATACTTTAATATTTCATCGTAACAATATGTTGATATTTCTTATTTGAAGAATGATTTAGTTTGGAATCCAAACTGTATAACCTCAACTCGTACGACTTACTGTACAAATTATTACGTATGTACAACGATTGCCATGTAATTAACGATGACAATCATCGTATCAATAATATTCAGGTTATTAATATTCTGACCTTGCAAAGCATTATTAATCGGTGCTATTTACCAAAATTAATTATTAAGGTGTATTGAGAAAATCGCTAGTGATCTCTGTTTATCAAGGTTGATTAGATTGGAGTTAACCGCAATATCAAATTTTCAATCAAATCGAATATTGCGTTTCAGTCCTGTATCCCGATCTCCCGGGATAGTTTGCCGACAGCTTGTTCACATTTTTCCGATTACCAACGATTACAGACACTGGATATTGCGTTTTTTTATTGGCTTTCTTAGTTTTCTCCATTAAATGGCATGAAAATGATTTCGCTACTTCTGTTGAGAAAATGGACTTTTATCGAGGATTTTATCGAGGATTTCTATTGAGTAGATGAAGCTTTAGCTGTAACCAATCAATGTCTTAAAAATTGATATCGTAATCCTATTTATTCCGTTATACGCTATATGAGATGACTTTGGCGCCTTTTTGTTTTCCCGGCTTTTTTTTAGAGGAAGGTGTCAATTTTCAGCGAATATCAGAGAAAAATCCTTGATTTACTTTTTCCGTCATTGAAAGAGGAAAAAAAGTGCAACTTTTATCGAGAAAAAATAACTTTGGGCCAATCATCGCCTCTGCTTTCGAACTTTATCCCGGCACTCCATTCCTAAATTCAATTCTGGGTCGAAAGTAGCAAGAAAAGTTAAAGACAAACGCTATTAGGATAAATATATCGCAGGAAGGAACGACTAGGGAATAGATGTCTTAAATAAGAATCCTCGGGGACCCTCAAGCGTGATGAACACGAGCACCGGAATTCCACTGGGCTCGAGATTTCCCGAGCTCGGTGGAGTGCGCTATCAAGCGCTATAAATCGAAACACATCTTTAACGTTTTCGCATGCGTCATTGATATCCAATTCTGTTTCCCTCGCAAAATTGAATCGGTCTTATACGTGTTGTGCCAGCTACAAAAAAGGGTATCGGAGATTTGTGGCGCGATCGCGTTCATTCGAAGGGTCCGGAAGGAGAATTCAAGCGAAGGTAAACAAATTTCGTTGGAATTCCAGTCGGATTTCACGAGTAGATTTATCGTGCTAGTATTTCTGAAGCGCGAATTACAGGCTTGGGAGATATTTTATCCATATGACCGATATTTTCGAAACCGACATTTCGTTCAATTTTCTCGAATGATAATTTAAAATATCAAAATGTTCAAATGAATTTCAAATTTCATTCAAAATCAGTGAAAATAACGAAGGGAAATATGAAAAGTGACGGGTATAGCTGTTTCATCATCATCATTATTAATGAGGCTGTATCTTTTAAAGCAGATGAACTATTTGAAAATTTTTTTTTTTTTTTTTGAAATCGTATGTAACGTTATACCACGTAAATATGTATATAGTTTGTAGTAATTGATCTCTCGGATTGAAATTGATGATATATTTATTTATGTATTGTCAAACCTTTCGGCTAGATATCACAGCTCTCTTTAGGAACTTAAAAAATACGTAACGTCAAAACAATTCTTTCCTTGTACTGAGCCAAAACTTGAAAGATTATACTGATTTGTTTGGTCATTACCACTTTTAAACATGAACAAACATCTTCATTGTCACAATATAATTACCTAGTTCATCGAAAAACATAACACGTCACTCCTCAAAATTTGATTTGTCAAAATATATAGAATCCAAGATTCCAATTAGAAAGAACACTGAGAATGAACCATTTTGTCCAGTAACGAGGTGATGACTGAAAGTGTTTTTGTAAAAGTTTTTTACAGTTTGCATATTATGCGTTAAAATCTTTAATAAGCACAGTGTTTCATTTTTAATGAATGTAATTACACGTTGTAAACAAGCGAAACATGATATTTGTAAGCTTATGAAAAGAGCGTTTTCACGCGTGACGGACGGGAAATCGCACGTTTTTTTCTGCTCATTATGTTCAATTGCGTTAAGACAAATCTAAAAGGCACAAAATACTTGATTGAAAATGAAAGAAGATGTAATTTTGATAATATAACAATAGGCTGTAATGGTTTCAAGTACGTTTACGAATGTAATTGGGCCCGTCAAACATGGAGCGTGACGGACGGACATGTATGACATAAATATTTTATTTACTCTGTTGTGCTTAAAAAGTCTGCAAATTATAATCAATTTTTCCGAAACACGGTTGACTTTTAATGAGGAAAAACTGTCAGGAACACGTTGCCGTAATGCGTTTTATGATAACTTTTTCTGTTTTTTGGTTGTTTAACGCAATAGCTTTCTTTGTATGCGTGACGGACGGACAACGCGTCGTGACGGACGGACACGTATGTCATGTATTTGGTATTAACTCTGTTCTTCTTTAAAACTCTGAACTAAGTTCAAATTTTTAACGGTGATGGAAATGAAATGAACAGAATTCAGTTGACTTTTTTACATAAACATATTTCTTTTATACTTGTAAAATAAAATTTAGCGTTTAGTAGGTCAGATGGATAAATTGTATGAAATAACGTAGAAGAATTAATGAAAATGAAATTGTTTAAGAGTTCTTTATTCATGAAATTGATTTATTTCATGGTAAGGAAAAAACACCTCTTTTAAACGAAGGAATACAAGAAAAAAACAAAAAAAATAAACGCACACTAACTAAAAAATAAATTTCTGAGATTATTCATGTCTATTTTTTTTCATGAAAACGAAAACGCAACTACGGAATTCGATACAAATATTGATTTCTCCAGCTTAACCCGCAAACGACGTGAATCTTTTTTATACAAGGTGTACCAAAATCCCCACGCCAAAAATAAAATCCAGTATTCCTTTTTAAATTTCGAGTCAAAAAGTTCTTTGCCACTTTTTACAAAACTAAAAAAAAAAGTTATTCAACTTTGAAATTTAAACAATAAATGCGCTTTTTCAACAAATGGTGATAAAAACTACGTACCAATCTCTACCCAAATTTTCTTCATAATTTTCTGAATCGAAGGTCCTTTGCCACTTTTCACAAAACTCAAAATCAAAAAAAATATTCGAGTTAGAAGTTTCAACCAATCAGATTTCTCAGATTTCAAACTCAAATATCTTTTTTGATTTTGAGTTTTGTGAAAAGAGGCAAAGGACTTTTTGATTCTGAAAATTATGAAAAAAATTTGTGTAGAGTTTGGTACGTAGTTTTTATCTCCACTTCTCGTAAAAGCGCGTTTATTGTTTAAATTTCAAAGTTGAATAACTTTTTTATTTTTGAGTTTTGTAAAAAGTGGCAAAGGATTTTTCGACTCAAAATTTAAAAAGGAATACAGGATTTTTTTTTTTAGCACGGCAATTTTCGTACACTCTGTATAATATGATGAAGTTCTACGGAAAAATAAGTCAATTTTTGATATTGAAATATGGACGAATCTTCTATTTTTATTTGAAAAATGAATTTTGTTTGAAAAAACAGAGTGATGGAAAAACTAGTGTGCACACTAAGAACTGCCGTATAAATCAGTTAACACTTCATGCATTGTCTCTGGCTACCACGCTTTATAGCGTGACGGACGGACAAAATTATAATATTTATTTAAAAAGTTCTTATGTATTTACGATAATGCAAATTCTCACATATGATGAGGGACATATATGATCTTTGAAAATGAAATTTCGATGCATCACGACAGTTTCTTCTTGCACAAATAAATGTTTTTTGTGTTTTACCATGACGGACGGACAGGAAAAATTGAAATTATAACTTAAATTGTTGCTCGTTCGCTAAACAATTTTCCAAAAGTAATGACATCACTTAATCTTCTATATAGTTTCTAGATAACGTAAAAATATGCAATTTTTATATTAACAACATTTGACTATTTAATACTTCACGAAATGTTTACTTACAAATCCAGTTTTTCATTACGTAGTGGCGGTTCAATTTTCTGTCATGTATACTACATCTCAACGCTTCTCATTAAATCAAAAAATTTTTTTAGATTAATTTTGTGATGCATCTACTACGATTTTATGAAAAATTTAGTTTCAAATATTGAATTTTGAAATTTGCTGTGCATGTCCGTGTTTTTGTGAAAACGCTCAAAATGCTCGAAAACGGCTAGTGAATATTTCTGAATAAATGTAAAACAAGAGTGCAAAGTTAGTAAAAAAAACTGGTCTGTGCTTCTCTACGGAATTTTTCCACGGAGAAATTGCTTGGAAATATTCAAAAATAAAGCAACCGACCAGTAAATTACCGATTAAAAAAAAAAAAATAAAAATCACTTTGAAGGTCTTGTTTTTTTTATTGAAGTAACATTCTATATTTTTTTCAACACCCTGCTGCCAAACGCAAATGAAATTTCAACTAGATTTTTATTCTCAATGGAAATAGTGTAATCATTTGGTGTGAAATTACTTCTGAAGATCAATCTTTTTCGATTTTTCAGTCAAATATCTATGTCGTGAATCATTATTTTTCGTTTCATTTTTCGCTATTTCCTTTTGTTAGATTTTTATTTGCATGTTTGATAACGTTTCCATAACTGCACAGATAAAATTATACTGAAAAAATGAAAATCACTTTTATCCGAAAAAGAACGAAGTGTTTCGTTAGAGATTTCATCACATTTATAGTACTTTAATTCAAATTCGATTCTACTTGAAAATCTGATTAGATGTTTTGAATCAGGAAACGTTATGTTTCTTTTAGTAAAAATCTTGTTTGATGTCCAGTTGAAAAAACGAAACTAAATTGCATTTTAGATGAATCTTTACAAATAAAAATCAAATATAAATTTCAAATAAAAATTCAATGGAACTTTTAGATATGATTTCATTTCTTTCTGTTTTCTTTTGGCAAGTATCCAGTTGTTTTTCCAACTGAAAATTCATTTGAATTCATGCAATATCGTACATAAATTAACAAAGAGGCTTCTTAGTTTTTATATTTTAACTACCCAATACGATTTTGTTGAGATTTCTATCGATTCCAGGTAATAACTTCAAATAGGTACTCATGTGCCCTCTAAAAAAACTTTCCATCCATGTATGCGAAGTAATTATTCTATACACTAGTTGGATATTTTCCATACTTTTATATTGAATCCCTATTATTGATCAGGATTTTTCTCATACATGTACGAAAATTTTTAAAAAAGTATAGGAAAAGTAATAAAATGGTACCTATATAAAATCATCCATATTATTCAAATTCCTATACATTATGAAAAAGTTTCCATATACACAAGTATGACAACATTTCGTTATTTTTCCAGTGCAATTATAGTGAAAATGTAGCACACAGTTATATTTAACAATGTTATCTAAGCGCTTTATTCCTTTTCTCGAGCCCGGTTTTTTTCTCCATTTCCCTGTATAAATGAATTCGTATTGTAAACGTCATTCATCATTTTCTGCCAGTTAGGAACTTAGATATACGTGAATGTCAATTTCCCAATGTTATAAATTTGACTTTTCCACCCAAGAGATAATAATTTCTTGAATGATTGCTAGGAAGCTACTAAATTTCAAAGGAACAATATTTCAAATGGAAATAATCTCTCACCGTTCAACACGTGCACCATCACACTAGCTGGGTTAGCGTTTGATGGTATGCACGTGTAATTTCCACTGTCGCTCAGTCTGGCCTGCGTCACCAAAAGCTTGCTGGTCGTGCCACTTTCTGTTTTCTCGGTCTCCAAGGAAATCCCGCCTCTGGAAACGTACATTAAATTATCAAAGGCACTTTAATATGGCCGCGAGAATGAACACGGCGCAATAAATCCAACATATCGAGAATGCGAAACCACCGTGGATGCGAATGTAACTGGCAACGAGGGAATTTCGCGGCACCAGTTGGCTACAAGTTTCACGGAGAAGTCAAACAACCGAATAAACTGATAAAGGCCGATCCCTCAATAATGCCGGCCATTAATAGTTGAGGAATTATTTCGTAAAGCGCTACAGGGGATACGGAAAATGTAGTTGGACGCAATTTAGGAGACTTTTGTAAAAATAATTGACTTGATATGGTTTTGTAATCAATGGAACTTTTAGATTTAATCGTATCTAAAAGCTTTTAGATACTTTTTTTAAGAGCACATGGCTAAAATAATCCAATCGAACCAAACCATGGAGTGAACAATAATTATAATACAATTTCACAAATGTTATTTGGACATGGAGATCCCAATTGAGGCAACTGCAATGAGAAATTCCATTTTAGAAACCCATTCGACAACTGTGATTAAATATTGAAGTTTTGAACTACATTTAACAGATGTAGCTCCAGAATAGTACTGTTGGTTGGAGTTTCTGTGATTTGAAACTAAATGTCCATACTTCATCTAAAAAATTGACAAGTTTGACAGCGCGATTTAAAAAGCTTTGAAGAAACAAACTGACTTGATATCGTTTTGCAATCAACGGAACTTTTAGATTCAATCGCATCTAAAGGTTGTTAGACACTTTTTGTCAGAGTATATGGCTGAAATAATGTAATTGAACAAAACCACGGAGTTAACAATGATTGTAACACAATTTTACGAATGGAATTTGTACATGGAGATTTCGATTGAGGCAACTCCAATTAGCAATTCCATTTTAGAAAATCATTCGAATATTGCGATTGAAATATCGAAGTTTTGAATTACGTTTTTCAGTTGTATTTCTAGAATACAACCATCGGTTATAGTTTTTGTGATTTAGAACTACATGTCCAAACTTCATCTGGTGACTTGGCTGGACAACTACTTTGTCTTTTTTGAATTGGCCATGACCAATTGCAGCTTCTAATATTCAAAACAAACTTGCTTTAAATGGCGTAAGGTAACCCTCTAAAAAAGAGTAGATGTCAATAAGTCGATAGCAAAGATTGTATAAGTAATTACATCTCTTAACAAAACGATATTAATAACTGAAACACGTAATATGTAATTTCGAAAATTCTAAATCTGTATAATATTGGCTAAGTAACTCTACCGCATGCTGACTTTACGAGTAATTCGTTGTAAAACCAACATATACAAAGTTTAATAATATTCTCAAGTCAGAGACACGAGCATGAAGCGAAATGATTCGCAGAGTTTCGTCAAGCTTATACTAATAACCGCAGTTAATTATTGTGACAATTGTACTGTACCTGGGACTGTCAAAATCGACGACCGTGCTGCCGTGGTGCCATGTAACACTACTCGGGGGCGAACTCTGTACATTAATTTCGCACATAAGAGAAATCGTAGAGCCTTTCATTACATATACGTCCTCTGGACCGTGGATTACCGCCTGCGCAGCTGCAACATTGATTGGAACTTTGCTTTCATACGTACGCCCCCGAAAAGACCAGCTCGGCATAAAACGTACGGGGAATAAAGGAGAACTTCCCAAAGCGCCACTCTATGGTCCACAATTTCGCGACTGCCGTAAAAGCAGCCCAAGGACTTTGGCGTTTTCTTCGCAGTTTCGGATTTTAACTACTTTTTTACGAGATTTTTTTGTTCGGCTATTGAATTTCAAACAAGTTTGTGAGGGAAAAATTGGGAGAATTTTTTTATTGGTTTTGGAGCGTCAGTTATTGGTATGTTTCTAAAAGTTTCTAAAAGTAATAAGAAACGATATGTAATGTTTGAGAATAAATAATGTTTGTTGAAGTCGGCTCAGCATAGAAGAAGTGAAGTTTGTTATGGTTTTGGCTTGAAAATTAAAATTCCAAATCATGAAAAAGGATTTAAGTGATATCTCAAATTCAATACACTCATGAAATTCTTCTGAATGTTATCTTTGACAAAAAAAAAGTTAGAGTTTTTCTTTCATTTCAGTTTCGAAGAACGCTGCTAATTATCGAGACGTGAAGATTACCTTCAACATGAAGATTAAAAGCTGAGTTCATCTTCGGTTCAGTGTTTATCTGACATTCGTAAATTCCTGTGTCTCTTTGCTGAACACTCTCAATTCTCAGTCTCCACTCATTTGTGCCTTCAGGATGCACTGCTGAAAATCTTGCATCTCCCGTATAAGTGGACACTGCAGAAGTCAAAATGTGCAGATCTGTTTTCCTCATCCACGAAACCTTCAAACAAACAAAATTTCATCATGTACTTCTTAAATTTTTGTGTACAAAATATTGTTACAGGCAATCTGCAACAACAGGTTTTGCGAATAGCGAGACCTGTCGGAATCTAAATTCTCATAGTATACTCAGAATTTTGAGAAATAACTTTTTTGTATAAAATGAGCGATGCAGTTGTTTTATACATGCTGAACCCTTGAAAAATTAAAAATTGGTTCAAATTTAAGGGCGTTCAAAACATCAGACGTGAAACGACATCTTTTGTACTTCAGATATACTGAGTCAAAACATTAGATTCGTGTTTTGTATGAGGCGCTCCTTCATTTTCAATCATAAATAAAAACGATCTACAGGAGCCAGTAAAATAATTAAACAACAAATAATTGTTTCTCAAGCTTTCTGCTTCTGTTTCTCAAGCTTTCTTTCTCAAAACTTCAACTGTAGTTGAGGTTTTAACATCGACACAACAAGTTCCAATATTGGTGAAACATATACATATGACGTGATAATGAATATATCAAGAGAAAATGAGAAGATATAACGTACCGAATAATGGAACCTAGAGATGAAGTTGTGTAAATTTAAAATTGAATAATACTCATCGTTTTCAACAATATATTTCCTGATGAGGGCTCAAATAAAGAGCCGAAAGCTTGAGAAACGATTATTTTTTGTTTAATTATTCTACTGGCTCCTGGAAATCGTTTATATTTATGATTAGATTCGTGGTTTTTATAGAACGTGAATGAAGGCTTTGCTTCAAATTCAGGCTGTTTAGACTGTCAGTGCCTTTAAGTGAAAATCATGAAAATCAAACCCGTGTGTGAAATAACTTTTTATTCATTGTGAATTTCATATTCAAGGTTTCATAGTCTTCTATCGTCTCGCAATTATTTTCTATGGTTCCGAAATTCCACATCACTGAACATCACAGAAAATAAAATTCCTTTCGGGTTAAAAGTGTCTTTTTGTCTTCGTGAAAGCGTAAAAAAATCCTGGAAAATTGCAGGATTTCATAACCACGTCAAGATTCTTAGCGCGCCGACGTTAGTAATCAAAGGGAAGATCGCGAGCTCTGGAAAAGCTTCGAGGGAAAAAAGCTCGAGAAATTTTCTCGCCGTGAGTCTTTTGCTCGTTGAAAGATGTGCCTTGAGAGCTTTGAAAAAAACGGCTCGTTTTCATATGTCTCGCTTAAGGAAAATCGCGATGCACAAGTTTTCTTGAATTTCAGCCCGCAAATCAAACGAGGGAAACGATGTACGAAGAAGAGATTTCTAACGACGATCGAGGGAAGCTTTCAGTGTTCACGATGTAACTAGTAAATGATGGATCAGATGAATTCGGTAGAATTACTTTGGCGGGTTTGCAGGTCAAAGTAAGAAACCCATCTTTACTCCAAGTATTTTCTCACGCACGAGTGACTGTGTGGACCAGCTGTGAGCTAATTGCAGCCACGCATGTTGGCGCGCATCTAGTTTGAATGCCCATTATAAATATTCATCTATCTCAGCTCGTGCGTCACGCTCTGAAGTTGGTCGAAAGCCAATTTCGGTTGATACTGTGACCCGAGAGAGGCGCTGTGTTCGCCAATCTCTCAGTTTGAGTTGTGACAATTTGCCAAAATAAATCACAAATACAATAACGATTCGGTCGAACTGTCTTATAGTTCAACAGTAGTATTTTCCACTTTTTATTAATATATTAATTCAAATCAGGTGACGGGAGACTCCAAATGTGTGTTCTGTGTTTGATAGTGCTTGATCATGTGTGTTTGTGTTCGGAAAAAACTCGAGTGGAAAAATAGTGTGGAAATGTGACATTTCGCTGTAAATAATATCGATATTGTTAGCGAAAAATGTCGATATTTATAATTGTTGATAAAATATCAACAATCCTGCCATTTGTTGATTGTCGAAAATTAGGATATTTTACGTGAGTCGTTTTCAAACTTTTGTTGAGAAAGAACTTTTGTGTTGCGTGTTTCGAGTAAGTCAAAGTTCTGGATTTTCCATCTAGTTCAATTTTCTATATGTCATTGACAGTTATTGCAGTTTCCTAATTATGTATTTTAAAATGATATGTGGCTCAAATATGTAATTATGTTGAAAAATGCGAAGAATATAAATTATTGAATAAAATAATGCAATAATTCAATGTGTAATATTTTATTAATATTTATAAATATTATTTATTCTTGGCTTCAAATTCTACAGTCAATTCAGAAATAAAAATAAAAAACTTCGAGTAAAAACAAACTATAAAATTTTAACGTTTTTTGTAAATTTTATAATTTAAAATTATAATAATTATATTATGACCAAATTTCACCTTTAATATTTAATTATTATTTGATCATTTTATTTATTATAGTCATTGAATTACACCATTGATTCAGAAATAATTATTTAAAAATAATATGTGGCTCAGATAATTATGTTGAAAAATGCGAACAATATATATTATTGAATAAAATCATTCAATAAATACCCTGGCAACTAAAATGCGACGCAAGTGTCGCATTTTATTTTTTGTGTCGCGCTAGCGTCGCACTACCGTCGCACTTTTTAACATGACGAAAAAAAGTAATTCCAATATGAAATGAAAGAAAACTTTGCCAAAATAAAAGGTCGTACCTTTTTACATCTATTTCTCTACAAATTCTGCTTGAGAAATCGTCAAATTAGCGTTGACAATCCAATAAATCTCGTGCATCCAATTTCGTTGACATTTATTTTTCATGATTTTTAACAATGTATCACAGCGTTTCACAAGAATTAAAATGCACTTGTGCGGCATCATAATGAACACGAAATAATACGTTTTCAATTTCATATCATTAACGTGAAATCAAAATATTAAAGGGTCTACAGAAGCGTTTAAATAGTTTTACTTTTGTGGTGCAAACTATGTTTTTTCCAAGTTGAGAACCCCTAGCTGTCAATTGGTTTGCCGATCGGCGGATGTCACGAAACTGAGGTTAGGTTAGAAAACTTGCTTGA
>JAPYZL010093628.1:0-16916 GCA_030522825.1 Platygaster orseoliae
GACAGTTTTTCCGACTGAAAATTATATTGACGGCATAGACATTACAGTACATGGACTGCTAGTAGGGCGCATTGTCACGGCAAAACATATTAGTCCGTAGGATCAAAATGCATGCATTTATTCATGTACATATTCATACGCACACTTACACATACACACAATACATACGTAAAATTGACCGTACGGACTAAGATGTTTTGCCACGAGCGTTTGCTGGAGCAGATAGGAGGACTAGCAGTTCATGTACTGTATTGTCTATGATTGACGGTCATGGACAACTATACCTTATGAATTCAGATTTGACGGAATATTATATTTCTTTAAAAATACTTTAAATATATTGTGAAAACATTTTTACTTTATTATAACAAGGAATTCGGTTTTTTAAGGGTTCAACGCGTTACTTTTTTTAAGAAATCTGGAAAAACGTTATGACGGTCACATGACCGTCATATGACTGTGACATGACCGATTTTTTTAAGACGCGTCATAGCACATCTCTAATACCTATATATACGTAGTATATATAGCATGGTATTGTTACATGGTAATAGTGTTCTACAGTATATATAGTTATAGTATAATATTAAAACGAAGACTGAGTCCAATCTCCAGTGTTTGGCCATCACATTTCGTGAATGACCATTCCATGTACTATAAGGTCTATGCAGTTGTGTGACAGGGAGTTTTTTATAATTTCAATTGTGATATATTCTGATATATATATATATATAGGTATATTGATTCATAAATTTTCACAAATTCTCATAACTCATAACTTTTCATAACCCCTGATAACCCCCATATAACAATCAATAAAAATATTCACAACATTTACATTGCTTCGCGCAATTTCACATTTTTCTGAGTTTCTATCTTACAAATTGTCAACTGTCGACAGGTACCTAACAATTGTTTTAACAATTGTTTAACATTAATGTTTATCCTTTTTTTTCAACTTTAGGCCAATGTAAAAATTACATGATGTGCTGAAAATTATTTTCATTTATTTACATATTTTTCTGACACTTGTCAATATTATAAGTTTATGAAGAATATTACTGAAGAATTTTTCAATTTTCTGTTAATTTTTAAGAATATATCAACTTTGAAAATTGAAAAATAATAATTTAAGCACTTTTTTTATTTTAAGTAAACTATATTATGTTATTAATTATTATAATGTTTACCATTATTTTATACAATATATACAAATTCTGTCAATTCAATTTACTTAACTAAATTTTTTTAATACGCATTATCAAGTGTATTCATAATCATTATAACTGTTAACAAAGTTCAATAAAATTTCTTTCTTGGGAACTTTTATTTAACACGGTAACCAAAGCTTCTGCATTAAATCATACATAGTAAGAAATTTGAAATTGTTTAACAATTACTATATTAATAACAATTATATTTATAAATTAATAACAATTGGTTAACGTTTATCTTTTTTTTTCTAGTTTAGGCTAATGCAAAAATTACATGATTTGCCAAAAATTATTTCCTGTTAGTTTTTAAGAATATGTCAACTATGAAAATTCAACAATAATAATTTGAGCACTTTATTTCATTCTTTATACTTTAATAATTGATATATCTTCCAAGTCAACTATATTATGTTATTAATTTTTATAATGTTCAACATCATTTTATTATACATACAAATCCTTTCAATAATTAAATTTAGTCAACTAAATTTTTTTTAATACACATTATCAACTCTATTCGTAACCATAACTATCAACAAAATTCAATAAAAATTATTTCTTCGGAACTTTTATTTAAAAATTTGTAATCTTTATAAATTGTATACTTCTAATTATTGTTAAAACATTATAGATTTTCTTGTATATAAATGAGTTTTCAGAAAAATGTCTGCATTTTTAAAAAATCTTTAAATTCTCTTATATGAATAATTTTCCTGAGCAACAAAAATTTCCTACACAACATTTTTTGAAACTCTCATTGACGAAAAACATCCTTTTTTTAACTTCTAAAAAGCATATTAGAAATTTGTTTTCGAGTTCACTTTTACAATTCTGAAACTCTCATATTTTATAACAACTTTCTTATTTAAATATCTTCAAAAAAACATTTTTTCTTACACCAATTGTTTCGAAAAATTTTCAAGCAATAAATAAATTCTTTATTCATTATTATCAAATTTAATCGTTTTTCTTATAGCAACTTTTTTGAATTAATGAGATCATTTTTGCTAAAAAATTTTCACCTGGAAATCCCAAATTCGAAACTTTTACACAAAATTTACGGCATTCCCACATCTCAAATACAGTTAGATTTTTATTTTTCAACCCATTTTGGAAATCTAATTCTATCTGTCACCTCGAAATTCCGTAAATTTTATGTTAAAAATATAATCAAGGTTTTCAATCAGAAACATACTTCGATTTTCAGGTGGAAACCCAATTGATTAATCAATTAAACGAACAAATCAAAAATTTTCATAAATTGTGTTTCCTCATCTTTGCAATTCTTTCCAGAAACACTGACATCAATGTCATCAAAAGACAGCAAACTCGATTTATCGAACCCCCACGAAGAAAAGCGCAAAAGGAAAAGATGCAAATCTCCACAAGCAAGCAAACACAAGAAAAAATGTAAAAGAAGTCATTCAAGTAGCAGTGGCAATACCAGCAGTATTTCAAGTGATAGTGAAAGTTCGTTGACCAGCAGTTCCGAAGAAGAAAAACGAAAGCGAAAGAAGAAACGTTTAAAAAAGAAGCATAAAAATAAAGAAAAAAAGAAGAGAAAGGAACTGAAGAAATCTAAGAAAAACGCTAAAAAGTCAAATAAAATTTTAGCAGAAACTTATGACACAACAGAAAAGAAAAATACTTTAAAAAAAGAGAAAACTGATGAGGACAGATTGATGGGTGATATTTCGCTTCAAGTTTTGCAACGAGCAAAAGCATTGGCCCCAATGACAAAGGAAGAATGGGAAAAAAAGCAAAGTGTCATTAGAAAAGTGTACGACGATGAAACAGGAAGACATAGGTAAAAAATATTTTTTATATTTTTCCAACAAACTTTGATCATCTCAATGTTTTCAATTGTAATTTGATATCTTTTACTACCTAGTCCTTTTCAAGGATAAAGGAATTAAAATGAAAAAGATAAATGTAATGATCTGTTAAATTTGACCTTGAAACATGAACTTAGGCAAGGGATTACTGCTGCCGTCCCCTAAATTAATAGGGATGGGCGATACGTATCGATGTATCGGAATATCGATATTTTTTCCAATATATCGGAACATTTTTATCGATATACTCATGAACCGATATTTGTGATATCGATATTTTCGTTTGCGATATTTCAAAAATCGCAAGTTTTTTTTATGAAAATTAAAAATTTTTTATACAAATAAATCAAAATTTTTAAAAAATGTACGGGGCTCAGATATTTTTTTATAAAAAATTTACAATTTTTTATAAAACTGTTTCTCTTTTTTATAAGAAAAAAATTTTTTAGAAAGGTAACTTCATAAGAAAATTTTTTTTATAAGAATTTCATAAGGTTAACTTTATAAAAAACGGAATTCCTAGAAAAAATTTCTGATTCTTATAAAAATTGTGCCTTTTTTTAAGAGAATCAAAATCGATTAGGATGTCAGATACCCTGTAGTTTTTAGGAAAAAAAATGAGCGATAGACTTCAAAAAATAATCCAGTTGAAGATTCGGCAAGTATTTTTGTCAAAATTTCAAGAGTAGCCATAATCTGAATTTTCAAAAATATATTTTGTCTTATTTTGAAAAAGCGGGTCAAGAAATAAACTTAGTACTTGATTTAGAATATGTAATTTTTTTACAAGAGTTGATGTTTTTTAAATGAACATTTTCAACAGTAAATGCGTAAATAATATAGAAAGAAATAAATAAAATGTGCTCAAAGTTGCATCCATTTATCACAAACGAAAAATTAAAAAAAAATACTTTCATCTTTCTTCCTGAATAAATCACAAAATAATCATAAGTATACGATTCAATATATTTATAACTGTTGTACAGTATATAATCGTTCAATGCTAAAAACTACTTTTAATTCATGCCCCCTAGTGATTTTGATTCTTATAAAAAATTTTTAGAAGGTCGGCCTTATAAAATTTTTATAAAAAATGTATAAAAAAATTTTTTTAATAAAATTCTATTTTTTGCAGAAATTTTTATACAAATATTTTTTTAAAGAAATTTTTTGAAAATAACTTTTTTATGAAAAGTAATTTTTTTTTAAATAAAAACTTAGAAAACAAAAATTGGAAAATTTTTATTAAAATATCAAATTTTATAAAAAATATATGTGGTTAAAATATAATTGATTTCTATGTGTCCTGTATTCGAAGTATAAAAATTTCATTTTTCTTGCGATATATCGATATTTTTCCCCGATAAATCGATATCAAATATCAAATCATTCCGATATATCGAATGACCCTGTATCGATATTTTTCGTTCCGATTCCCATCCCTATAAATTAAATGTAATGGAATTCAATTTTTGTGTTCTTTAATAAGCTGAGTTGAGAACTTTTTTTTCTCATGCTTCTAGTGTTTCTTCACAACCTGACGGGTTTTATGATTTTTTTTTTTTTTTTTTTTTTTTTTTTTTTTTTTTTTTTTTTTTTTTTTTTTTAAATTTTATTTCACAGATTTTTATTTTTTTTTTTTCGCTTTTTTGCGCTTTGTGTCGAAATTTTCTTGTTGGCTATATTATTTATTTATCATTGTTAGCAATAATTAACATTTTTATTACTTTAAAAATGTTCAGTTATATTGTATAGTTAAACATTTATGAGTATAATTTCATTTCAGAAAAAATTCTTCTATTTTTTAAATTAGTATTGTTATTTTTATAATTTTTTCATCATCTCTTTTGTCTTTTTTTCGTAAAATAATATTGTTAAGAAAATTTTCTTCATGTAATTTTTGAGTATGAAAAAAATTTACAGTATTTCTCACATTTGTGCCTATGTACGAAATTCAAAAAGATTTTTCAGTGTTTTTTTTATTTCTAGTATTTTCGTGAATATGTATAAAAATCAATTCTGAAAATTATATGCTCTAGAATGCAAATATCAACAGATTTTTAATAGTTTCATAGATTTTAAAGATAATTAGGTCCACGTTAATTTTTAGTGATTTTTATGTATCTCTCGAATTTTCTATTTTTTTCAGTACTTATAAGATTTTTTATCGTTTTCTCGTATTTTTATACATTGCCATTTGTGCAGATCTTTTAGAAATGCAATTTTTTCATAGAATTCAATAACTTTCAATATTTTTCAGAAATTGTATAACGAAAGATTCTAAGGTATTTTTATGAATTTCCGTCCTAATTTTTTACAACTTGATTTCCAAGTTGCAAAGTTTTCAGCTGCTTATAGAATTTTCGTAGATTTAGGTCTTTTTTTCAAAATTGGCAATGCAATTTCTTATATCAAATTCAGGGTAACTATCGATCGGCTATTTTCAATTTCCCGGTTTTCTCCCGGTCAGTTTTGACCCAGAAATTTTCGCGTTCATAAGCAACGTCGACCGCTATGGCAGAAAAAAATCTTTTCAGCGCGAAATTCGAAAATTTATCTATTTTTTTACTAGAAATCTAGATTTTCTCGGTCATTTCGCGGTTTTTTCCGCTTTGAGCTAATTCCCGATTTTTTCCGGATTTTTCGCGGTCGAGTTTTCCCTGAGTTTTCTCAAATCCGGGACCAGGGAGAGTCCTGATTTTTTGCATAGTCAATCTTGGAGTTACTGATACTATAATTCAGCAATAAAAAATGTGGTTGCCCGAAAAATTCGAGAGATACGAATTTTTCTTTAAGAGTGTCTTATCATGTAATACCTCATTTCCGAGCGCTATGTTCAAAAATTGATTACTAGAAAACTACAAATGATTTCAGGAAGCAGTTTTTTGTGATATTATCATTCATTATTGAACTTTACATAGTTTTTTTGGTTTTACATAAAAATGACGTATGTGACCGCTGCACGTCCTTCACTGCGTCCTGTCCGGAGCGCACGGGGTGAACGATTTTGACCCATCAGATGATCTGAAACCAAAAAACCTTTAAAATTCATTTTTCTTATCCCCTTGGCTATGGATAGACACGAGTTTTTTTTGAAATTCTAGTCCAAAAACTTATAACAGCCTTAAGTAACAGAAAAAAAGTGCAAAAAAATTTTCTTTTTTTCAAAATTCTATTGCGTTAGGAATTTTCTGAATTTTAGAGAAAGCTCGTGTCTATCCATAGCCAAGGGAATAAGAAAAATAAATTTTAAAGGTTTTTTGGTTTCAGATCATCTGATGGGTCAAAATCGTTCACCCCGTGCGCTCTGCACACTTTTGACGAGGACGCAGTGAAGGACGTGCAGCGGTCACATACGTCATTTTTATGTCAAACAAAAAAAACTATGTAAAGTTGAATAATAAATGATAACATTAAAAAAAACTGCTTCCCGAAATCATTTGTAGTTTCTTGTAATCAATTTTTGAATATAGCGTTCGAAAATGAGGTGTTACATGATAAGACCCCCTTAAACCACTATCTTCAACCTCATTCTGGAGGTAATTTTATCCAAGAAAATTCAGTTTCAGGGTGTCTATCGATCGGCTATTTTCAAATTCCCGGTTTCCCGGTCGAGTAGACACCCTGAAATTCCAATTTGGTTTATCAAATAAGAATTTAATATGACTTATAAGAATAAGTCATATTATTATCATAAAATTAGTCATATATATCTCCACATAAATAAATGATATCTTTTTGTGATTCGGTCGATGACGAAATCCCCCCCCCCCCAATAAAAATCCTGGCTACGTTCTTGCCTTGATAAGGACAGTGCATTGACCGTCAAAACGTTGGGTAAAGGAATAAATTAAACTGAGTATTGATAAAGACACTGAATTATTACATTACTCCCCAATGAGTAAAATAAAAATATAAAATATTTTACAAATACGTTTTTTCAGGTTAATAAAAGGAGATGGAGAAGTTATCGAGGAGATAGTGAGTTATAGCCGGCACAAAGAAATAAACCGCCAAGCAACTAGAGGGGATGGAGATTTCTTCCAAAAACAAATGAATCAAAAGTGGTGAATGTTTGAAAAAAACTGTTGATTATTAAACATGAAATGGAGTTTGCAAACTCGGTACACAAGCGTTCTTCACACTCTATTCACAAATATCGCTCCAACATTATCAAAATGTGTACATTGCGCTATTTACACTAGTTTGCGAAACTTGTATTTTATAAAAACATTTTTGCATTTATTTATGCATTTCCAACACTGGAAAGACACCATTTATCAACAAAAACAATGAATAAACTTTTTCTTTGAATTTTCAAAAGGAAGCCGCCAGCTTGCGAATCGTTAACAAATCTCGAAGCAACATCTGCACAGTTTGCTTGTTTCGTAGTAGGCCTTGGTCAGATGGCTCGGTATAGTCCCCACCTTCTTCCAAATCTGTAAATTTATGCATTATTTTATTTAGTTTCCAGATGAAAAATGAAATACATTTTCTCTTCGTTTTTATCAAAATGCAACATGTTTCGGATTTTACTTTCGTTAAGAAATAAAATCATGCACTGGTTGAATCAAGATGAAAAACATCCTATATATGTGTTTTCTATCAACTGTGCACTTACATGTTATTTGTGTTTCGATAGAGTTTAATCTTAAATCGATGTGAATTTGCACATCCCTGATGTGCTCCAAAAGTCTGATCCTGCATTCCATTGGATCGATTGGTGCCTCTGGTTCAGGGGCAACAGGCCGAGGCGGTGCATGGGCTTGTTCATTGGCAAAGTTCATGTGAAAACTCGACTGGTTTGATGATCCTGCAAACGAAAACCCACAAATGAAGTTTATTGTATTCTTAAACAGTGATGAGCAGCCAGGGAAAACATAAACCACATTTATATTATATATTCAAAAAGTTTTTGATCTAAGATCCTTAACATACTTTCTTTATAATTTCACAGCAACAAAAAAAAAACGTCGAGTTCTTTACCATTACCAGTTTGTGTATCTTGTGTGGTATCATCTTTCATTAGAACATCCATGTCATTCTCATTATTGGAGTGGAAAAATGGATTCTCCAACAAAGCGTTATCACCTTCCAGAATTGTCATCAGCTCTGAATTCGAAGTGATGGTTTTCTCAAAACCATTTCTGGAGTTCACCGCATCAAAAAGCAATTCGTCGTTTTGAGAAAATCCGTTTTTAAAATTTTTGGATCTTTCATACTTCATCACTGGAACTGGTTCGGTGTCCACTTTTGGGATGCCTATCTTTGGCCAATTTTTTGCCCAAAGATACAGCTTCGGATGATCCTTTTCTCTATCAATCAAGTCAACATTTGTTAAATACTCAATTCGAAAACTGTATCCAAAAAGAAGATATTTCTACTTACTTGGCGACGTTGATTTTTACACGCAAACTGTGCAAAACTTCTTGAATTTGCAAAAGTGCATTAACCAAATCGAAGCATCTTTTGAGGACTGCTGTTCGCAGATTCATTTTCTGTTGGTTTTTAGCTCTGCCAGGCAAACTAGAAGTAATAAAACAATTTTGGTTGAATGCTTAAAATACCTTAAAGTAAAGCAAACGCTTGAAAGTTTTAGGGAATTCCCCAAGACTTAATATTTTTCAGAATAAAAAAAATGCTTTGAACCTCGGCAATTTTCCTTCTTTGATCCATTCTTGATCGTGAGCATATTTTTTCGAAGGCCTCTGGCGATACGAATTTTGGCAGATACTGCAGATATATTTATCAGGAACTTGACTTTCGCTGTCAACGCCGCTACAATAAGCATGCTGCCAGCACAAACATACGTCGCACTGAATCATTAGACCATCCTCTTCCATGATCCGGCAAGTGCAATTGATGATCTCTTCGCGACGAAGTCGCTCCAATTTCACGAGCTCACCATTGATCATCATTGTCGATGGTCCCTCTAAAAATTTCAAAAACCCAATTCACTAACTATATTCAAGCGAAACATTGCAAAGCAATGTGTTAGACAATTCGGACACATGATTAGCAAATAACACTTGGATGGCACTGAAAATGGACTGGCAAATTATTTGTGACTGTGATGATTACAACACTTGTTCATAATTTCTCGTGTTGCCCTGATACCGCTGACAAAAATTACAGATGAACATGATGCAAAGCGATACAAGACAGTGAAATGGTGATAACAAAAAATAAAATAAAATAAAAATTCCCAAAGATACCTTTTTCTTCAATATCATTATCAGTTTTCTTATCTGAATCTGTTCCTTTTAAGGCGGTGACTTTGTCAAAGCGATTTTCAATAAGTGGACCTAAGAAGACAAATTAGGAGGTGTGAAATTAAAAAAAAAAAAATTAACAACTTTCAAGGACAGGGCTTGAATTGATGATATAGAAATGTCAAATAGGCATTCAGTTATCTGATTGATCATTGAAATAGGTAATATTTTCCCTGAAAAATTTTTATCAGTAGTGCATAATATAATTCGAATTTCGATAATGATTATTATATACAAAATTTGTGAATTTAAATGCGGAATAAGATTAGGAATTTTCAACTATATTTGAGATAGAAGTGAAAATTGAAATTTTTTGATATTCAAAAAAAAAAAGAAATTAAATAACTTCTAAAGGTACTTTTTTTTGGAAAACGATTCACATTTAGAGAACTTAATAAACTAAAAAAAAAATATTTATTTCTCAGGGCAGAACTTGAAATAATGGTCATCTAATCAGCCACGAATTAGGGTTATTCAAGCTTTATTTTTCATATCAAATTATTTTCAAGAAATGTAGTGGTTTAAATTTTCCTTCAAAAATGTTTTCTCAGTAATTAAAAAAATAATTTAAGTTTCACCAAATATTCTAACATACAAATTTTGTTCACCCAAAAAGTAGAATTTCAAATTATAAAATTTATCACGTTTTTCGATTCCATGAAAACTCGTCACCGTGCTAAATGACATAAAATCAAAAAAGTTATCAGTCATGATGTTCTTTTATTCTTAACTTCACTACAGTATTTCTATACTGTCAAAAGTTGTGGATTTCCTGAATGAAATAAACCATTCCTCTGTACTCAATCATCTAAAAATAGTTCTTTGTATAGAAAAAGGTACAATTATTTAAATACTCACTATTTTTCATCTTGCTGAACCGATAAGAAAATGACGATTTGTCCGTGTCTAATGTGCTGTCATCATCAGCTAACTCGTAATCCAACGTGTCTAAAAAAGAAGAAAAATAGAAAAATTATGTTATGGACACAATTCTTTCGAAATCAAAGATGTATCAAGAATTTCATTGAACTGGATAAAAAAACTCTCTTTAAGATAATATTCTTTAAATTCTAATCACATTTATTATTAATAACACTCTAAATTACCCCCCCCCCTCCTATCTACTTAATAACCATTTGAATGACACTAATTTTGCTTATTTATGAAAAACATTATAAACCTTATAACTTGCACAACTTAAGTATTTTTTTAATAACATTTTACGATAATTTCATTTAAAAACACTATTTCATTCACTACGAAATTTACACACTACCTTGCCATTTTTCCTGTTTTGGATTTTCGCGTTCGAAGAACGTCTTTTTTTTCTCCTCGGTTTTCGCTTTGTCCTCGTGCCTTACCGGGAATAAGGTCCTGAGACCTGAAAAAGCCTTTTCTCCTTTGCTCATTTTTTTGTGAAAAGCTGTATTTGGAGAAAGAGGCTCGGTTTCGAAATGTCCCGGATCATTTTCTATACCCATTCGAATGCTGGAATCGACAAACGATTCCTTCAAATCTTTTTTTGTTCCTTCCGCTTCCAACACCGGTGGCAAAATCGACGAGTCTCTAATGACGGGCGGCATTTGGTTCATCATAGGAGACAAAACCGGGGCCAAAGGCGTTTTCTCCTTTCGCCTGTCCAACTTTGGGCGATCCGAAAAATATGAATGCTTTTTCGGAGTAATGCCGTCAACGGATTCTCCGATTGTTCGCGCGTAAGCTAAATCCGCGACGTTCGGTGTCGAGCCCAAAAACTTGGAATATTCAGGATGGTAATGTTTGATGTGCATCTGCAGTAGATTTTCTTTGCGAAATTGTTTGTGACAGCCTTCCTTGGGGCACTTGTATGCACTGTTTTCTATTTCAACTCGAAGGGTGCCGATGAAAACAGCTGTAAAATGAGAAATCTCACGATTACACTTCATATCAAATATTTTTTTGAATGGGACATGCAAAAAAATACAATAAAAAGTAGAAATACCATTATCGTCGGCATGCGAAAATTCTGGCGTCAATCCGGTAGCACCATGAAAACCTGAAGAGTTGTTCTTTGGCATAAAGGTCTGGTTTTTTTTCATTTCTGAATTGTTCTTCATCTTTGAAAAAGGCGCCACTTTTCTCTTTCGACGGGCACAAAAGTCAAACTGTCCCATATCGTAATCAAAATCACCCATGCTATCCAAATACATCTTGATTTCACTTTTTGAACGAAATTTTTTCACGCTTTTCTCACTGGAAAAAAGATATTTTCATTTCAAATTGGCATTACGTTTAATGAAAATATAAAACGTTTGGTTTGAATGTGAAGAAACTTACTGTACAAAAAAAACGTCCCATTTTCCAGCAGAACAGCCAGTTCTTCTTTGGGTGAAATGTCTTTGCCAACCAGGAGGAAGTCTTTTGTCATAGACAATTATAGATCTTCGAGGACCTGAAAAAATTAAATTAAAAATTATTTTTGCCATTGAGTTCCAAAATTTAATTTCTCTAAACTGAAAAGTCTTGATATTTACTTCGACCATCGCTCCCTTCTTGAATAAAAGCTTCGATCCCTTGAGGTTCTCCATTGATCCATCTAGTGCCTATTTCTTCGTCATAATCCAAATCGTAATTCAATTCTTCCTGTTTTATTGACTCCAAATTTTGCGAATTCCTGTTGACATTGTTTTCTGCCATGGTATTAAAGGCTGAGGTTTTTTCTTTCACTTGAATATTCATCGTTTCTTGGCCATTTTTTTCATCCTCTTTTTTCAACCTTTCTGTCACAGGCGGTGGTTTTTTCTTGGCGTGTTTATTGAATAATTCCATCACCGAGTGCTTTCTTTTTTTGTCTCTTCGTTCTTGTTTGCTTCCTATGTAATCATTCACCAGATACTGAAATAAAAAACAGTAATAATGTAAGAAAAAAACAATTTAATTGATATTTATTATAAATTGAAAATGATATGATTGTTTTTGAATTAATATAGT
The DNA here is from genome assembly GCA_030522825.1 of Platygaster orseoliae. Lineage (NCBI taxonomy): Eukaryota > Metazoa > Arthropoda > Insecta > Hymenoptera > Platygastridae > Platygaster > Platygaster orseoliae. The sequence continues at coordinate 12,292 of JAPYZL010093628.1, forward strand.
TGTGTCATAGATTAAATTTTCAAATTTTAAGAGCCCAGCCCTGAAATTTTAACAAAAAAACAAATTAAATTTCAATTACAATTTTGAAAAAACAAAAACTCATTATTTTTGCATTACGCTGAAAATCATCAAATACCTTGAAAAATTGTGAATAATACAAAAATAACTTATGAAAACTCACCTTATCAGCAGTGCCAGACATTTTCACAATCTTCGATGCTTTGATGACTTTGGCGTACCCATCGTCAAACAAAACATCATAACGACCTGAGAATGTAATAAAATTGTTTAAATAACGTGAAAATTGATAACATTTTTTTTATTTTTTCAAACACATTTTTGATATGAAATTTGAGGTTAAACATGAATATCATTAGAGTGTATGGTGTTAATTCTTTGAAATAAAATAAGGTTAACTTGCCATTAGCCAAGACACTGCTGATATGGGCAGGATATTTTCTTCCATCGCCCCACGTCGCCAGAACTCTTTCGCCAACGACGAATTCCTTGGTTTTGCTGGGTTCCCTGCGAGCACGAGATTTTTCAATTGCATTTTTACGTTTACGAACCATTTTTGTAGAGTGTAATGATAAGAAGATGAAAATTGATATATCTATTCAGAAGCTCAACTGTTTTTATTGAATGTCTTTTTTTCTGACCTACTTTTACTGTCAAATGTTGTCAAACTTTACAAAGATGAATTAAAGTTTTTTCAAATCCTACCATAATCCAAATTCAGAAGTGATTATAATATTGAAGGTTGTGGTTTTTTTTTGTAAATAAATAATAAAGAAGAAAATGTTTTTTTCCAGGAATGTAAGTAAAGTTTTTATAATGTATACTGCAAGTGAATGATACTTATAATCATGTTATGAAGGTTTACTATAAGAAAGAAAAGTTAATTTTTCATTGAAAATCAGTCCAAATAGAAAAAAAAACTTTTATGAGTTTAAGGTTAATTTAATTCATTTATTAGAATTTTATACAGATACTTACTTTTTTTTTGGGGGGGGGGGTAACAAATATTTTAAATGTGAAGAGAATACAGCAACACAAAACTTTAAAAAATTTGCAAATCCCAGTCACGCACCTTAATAATATGGAGTAAATAAACTTTTAGATGCCCCAAAGAAAAAAACCTTGAAATTTGAAGGAGCTATAAATTTTGTCAAATTATTGAAATTGGAAAAGAAAATCATTCTAAATATTTTTGCAACATTTATGTGTGGCCTTCTTTTTTCATATTTTTACCATTTTTTCCATAACATTTATTCGAAGGTACATAATTTATCTGAAGTGATACATGAGAATTTATTCATCTTCATAATATTATTTGATTTTTATCAATAATCCACATAAATTATAAATTAATTTGATAGTTTTTTACTTACGGAGGTGGTGGTGTCCAAGGTTTCTGCACTTCACTGAAAAAGCAATAAAACCAAATACAGACAATGAAATTTGGGGAAAAATTTTTTTTTTTAATAATTATTTAAGTTGACTATCATTTTCATTGTCATTTATTCTACATTCAAATATTTTTCTCATTTTTGTAACACTCTAAGCTTCTTGATTATTCTATTTCCTATATTAAAATCAATTAAAAGGAATAAAAAGTTGATAATAACTATTTTTGATTTACTTACGGCAATGGTGGTATTCTGGGTATCTCCTCGCTACAAAACATAAATAAAAATTCAAAAATTTATTTGATAAATTTTACTGAATATGCAAAAAATTTATCCAAATCCTTGGAGACATAACAAGAACAATCTATCAAAATTTTTAAATCCTTTTTTTATTTACAAGCCTTTGACCAACAATTGTGGTCCTCATGAAAAATTAATTAAGTGAACAAAACTTATTTCATTTTGATTTTTCATGTACTATTTAATAAGTCCAAATTTCAAAAATAAAATCCAATCAATAACTTTTTGATACATCTTTGAAAACCAATAGAATTTTTTTTTCATATTTTCTTTTTTTTTTTAAATTCATTTTCTTACAAGTCAGTCGAAATAGCATTTGATGCTATTGCGTGCTTCTTATCAAATACTGTTTCGACTGGTATTCTAGAAAAGAAATTAAAAAAAAAAATAATACGAGACAAATTTATTTTGATCGACAAAAAATTATTCAGTAGTTATTGACTCGACTCCATATTTTTAAAACGTTTGAAAAAAAAACATCAGTCTTGTGAATTATTATTTTTCAATAAAAAAAATCATTAATTTGCTATAAATTAATTAATTCTGTAACTGCAACATTTTTGAATTATCTTACGAATAAACAGCGAATGTATAATACAAGCAACCCCAAATGTTTTTCAAAATATTTCACAAATTCCACAAAAAGAACAATTATATAAATAAATCAATATCCATAAGAACAGTTTTTTATGACATGTACAATTCACATTATATTTAGAATATTCAAAAACTATTCACAAGTTTCTAAATTTGATAATTCTCTCTTTGCTATCTTTCATTCAGAAAAGAATTAAATCCCTGAATTCAACAGGCCAAGTTATTCAAATCTGTTGAAAAGTACGTTTTTGGTATTGCATTTATTTACTTCAGGTTTCTTGATGTAATTGAAACATGAAATTTACAGTTACCAAATTGTACTACCCATGAAAAATGATATATGTCAATTCAATTAATTCAGTTTTCAATGATTAAGATTTTGCTGAAATTCATTTTACCTTGGTTGAACGGATTTCGGTAGCACAACTCGCAACTTGGGCTGAGCTTGAGCTGCTCGTAGCCTGCAACTGTCCATCGAGATCCACTCGTCGAAACTTGCACTCCATTTTTCAAAGTGAATCAACACTTCTCGTTCAACATAATCGGTTTCTACAATTCGTGCGGCGTACCTGAAACATGAAAATTGGGTTTTTATTATTTCTCATTCAATTTCATATGTAAATCTCAAATGTTATTTTCAATAACAGTTCTCATTGAATTATGAATAGGAGAGGTTGTAAAGTGAACATGACTCTAAAATAATAATATTATAAGTTAACAGTTGTCTGTTTTGACAAATTTCAATGATTCAGTAAGTTTTATATTTTATACCGTATGGACAAAAAAAAACAAAACTATTGAAAAAATAATGCAAGTTTAATTAATTACCAATTCTTAAAAATTTGGAATTAAAACATTTTTATTACCACTAAAAAATAAAGAAAATAGGCTGACTTATAATTAAATTTAAAATTTATTTAAAGGAATTATTTGTATTCATCATGACAACAATACTACAAATCAAATATTATGAAACAAATTAAAATGTTACACTATAAAAGTAACTATTTAAAAGCAATTTTAATACCTGAAATAATCAAATTGTTTTTTTTTTATAATTCAAAAAATCAAAAATATTCTACTTTAGATTTCCACCAAATCTACTCAAAAAATTGTGCTTCACTATTGTTGAAAGTAAAGAAGCGTATACTAGAACTGTGGTTTATGAAGGAAATAATGTATATGGAAAATAATCAATACTTGAGGGACAGAAATACTCAACTTTCGATTTTTTGCTTTAAAGCTACAATTTGAACGATGAAAAACAATGAAAGTAAAAGTAACGAAAGCTTACCATTTTTCACTGAAATCTTTCACTTCCAATCGAGCTCCAGGAGTGAAATTCAACACTTTTTGATTGTTATTTATTTGTTTTTTCTCTTCATTTTTTTCAGTATTGTTTCCCTGGTGGATACAGGCTGGAGTTTTTTCCGCATTGTTAATGTTGTTAACATTAGCGTCAGAAGCAGATAAGTCGAATTCAGATATTCCGTTATTTATGAATTCCATATCCTCTTGGGGGTATGAGGTTTTCATATTGATGTTCACGAGGTCTGAAACACCAATTTTTATATTGCCTTTATATATTATTGAAATCTTATTTTTTTCTCTCTTTCAAGGGTAGGGTGATGGGCTGTATTTTACTTATCGCAGTTGGGTTTCAAAAATTAAAAAATTTTTCGGGAAGATCATGATATAAAAGTCAATAATATGTTTCTGAAGTTCCAAACGTTAAAAATAATGAAATGAAAAAAAAACTGTTTCTTTTTCTTCTTATGTTTGAAGAAATAATTATGTATCATTAATTAACAAATATTATCCAATGTTACAAACTATTTTTCATTTATATCTTGGTTTGAAGTAGAAAATAAATGTTTTTTAAAAATTTCGTAGATTTATTATATGTTTGAAACTTCAGAAACATATAATACTTTTTATATACATAATTTTTTGAAATGTAGATATTTAAATAAAATAAGCGTATAGTTCATTGTTTAGACGTAATAGAGTTAGAAAACAGCTAAAAAATTGCAAAGCCTCAAACATGATTTTGTCTTGCATACGTCCTAGGGAAGGCAAAATACCTCTGTGAGGCATTCAATGTATTATTTAAGGGGGTCGTCTAGTGTGAAGGCCGTATTTTTATGCTTTTTTTGACTGTCATTATTTAAAAAACCGTTCAAGTAAAATAACTTTTGAATTTTATTTCCTCTTTGAGTACAGTACATTTGGACAAAGTTTTATAATTTTTGAAGCCAATCTATTGATTATTATCGGAGCTACACCGCTCAACAGGAAGACGTAAAAAAAAGTTGCTCC
>JAPYZL010093650.1:0-23303 GCA_030522825.1 Platygaster orseoliae
CTGCTGGTAGATCTATGAAGATCTTCATAGTGCTATTTGTTGATTAAGATCTACTCAAGTAGATCTACAGTAGATTTACTCAAGTAGATCTGCAGAGATCCTCGATTTGGGTACATCTCTATAGATCTACGTAGATCTACAGTAGATCTCATGTATATATCTAAAGATCTACTCATTTTTACCTGGGTTACCACAAATTATTTGAAGAAATAGTTAGATTCTACTAAATTAATAAGTGGTTGAGAAGTTTACCTTTCAATAATTGAAATTTTTGAAACGACTAAAAAATTAGTGAAATGAAAAATAAAAAATGAAAAAAATTATAGATAAACTACCTCCATTACTTTTAAGTTCGTCGGGTTGCCCGCGATGGAGATCAGGTTTGGAAAGCATTGCCAACGGATGTGCACCACTCCCAGGAGGGGCTCCGGCCCCTGGAGGTAGCCCGAGGCCCAAAAGAGCTGAGGCTGAAGTCGGCACGGGGATTCCAGCGCCAGGCCCAAGACCTGGAAGCGCCGCCATTGCTGGATGTGGGCCCATTGGGCCTCCAGGAGGCATTTGTTGCGCGTGCATTTGTTGCAATAACCTCGGAAGGTCTGCTCTTGGTGGCTGTAAGCATTCAGAAAACAGAAAAATGAAATTTAATACATGTACTTTAAAATTGTCACACTTGTTCGTAACAACATTCGGTGTATTTGTTTTCGAAGAAAGTGGTCAATAACTATATAAAAAAAAAATGTGTTATGATTTTCTGAATAAAAATGAATTTCTTTATTCAAAATATAATGAATTATTCGTTTTTTCTGAGTTTTTTGCAAAATTTATTAAGTATAATTCAAAAATTGCTGAAAGGTTGAAGGACGTATTAGAAATATCACAAGATAGTTTTTAGCAACTTATTTACATTTTTTGAAAGATTAGCAAAATTTATCAATTTTTTTAATAAATAACTATGAATACAATTCTTCAACACATGAAAAAAGTATATATATATATATATATAATAAAATAATAATAAATTATAAATATATGTATGGCAAATTATTAAAAAGTAATATATGAATGATTATTCATTTGCCTTCATTTTTTAAGATCTATTGATTCAAAAAATTTTTGCGACAATTAGTCTTCAAGGATTTCTGCACAAAACTTATTGTTTCCAAAAAACTTGAAAAAAAATATCAAATCTCAGGTAAAAAACATTTTTTTTATTTCAGTACACGTTTACTTTTTTTTAAAGTAGCTTTTTGTCAATAAATTATCTGAGTCTTTATAATTATCAAAATACATTCTAAAAATTTTCTCTATTTGAAAAAGTCATTAAGAAATTTCGTGAATGAAAACAGTTAAAATTATTTGCGTTTTTATGGGGCTTTTGAAAGTAATAATAAATTTGAAGTAATGTTAATGATAATAAACAAAAGTTTTCTGAAAATATCTTTAACATTTTATTTTTACAAAACTAGTTTTTGTAAATTTTATAATTTATATTTTTATTCATGTTTCATATTTTTATTTATAATTTATATTTTGCTTTACAACTAATATTTTTATTTGTAATCAAGATTTTTATTCATAATTAATATTTTTATTTGTAATTTGTATTTTTATTTTAATTGAGATTTTTATTTATAATTTATAATTTTACAATTTCAAATTATCTGATACGCTATAATTATGAAAATACATTCTAATAATTTTTATCTATTCGAAAATAGTTATTAAAAAATTTTGTGATTGAAAACAGTTAAAATTATTTGCATTTTTAGAGGACTTTAAAAGTAATAATAAATTCAAATTAATGTTGATGATAATATACACAAATTTTTCAAAAACATTTTTAAAATTTTATATTCTCAAAATTAGTTTTTTAATATTTTATAATTTATATTTTTATTTATAACTTATGATTTTATAGTTTAAAATTATCTTATGCGCTATAGTTATGAAAATGCATTTTTTAATAATTTTCTCTATTTGGAAATAGTTATTAAAAAATTTCGTGATTGAAAACAGTTAAAATTATTTGCATTTTTAGAAAACTTTTGAAGATAATAATAAATTCGAATTACCATTTATAATAATAAACAAAAATTTTGTGAAAATGTCTGTAACATTTTATATTTCCAAAATCAGTTTTTGAATATTTTATAATTTTAAGATTGCAGCTCAAACTCTTAATTATAGACAAAAACTTTGAAAGTCCAAAAATTTTATTATTGATTTTACAATCAAATTCCAAGAACTTTTCGTTCATTTTTTTTTTTTTGGATTATTAATTTCAAAACGAATCATTTCACTGTATTTGGTAATTCCATTTAAAGTTTTTCTAATTTTGAAACTAAAATAAAATAATTCGACAATACAACTAATCTGTTATAGTTTGCATACTTAAGTCATTTTTCACCAATCAAAAACAAGTTTTGTTTTTTAAAATAATCTTTCTTCCTTCTCATAACCAAAATTTAAAACACCCTAATGCCACATCATCTCAACATCTATTTTCAAACTTCGTAGCAAACTTAGTAGATGAGCCAAGAAGGTTCTGAACTACTTTTTAAATGGCGGGCGTCACGTGATATGAGAACGTCAGTTATGTAGAAAACTATACAAATTCTGGATAACTATTTACGTTTTTATAGATACATAATCGATTATTATGCAAATAAACTCAATCAAAACACAAAAATTAACATTTAACAAAGAAAAATATCTATAAAACGTTGATCTATTTGCAAACTCCGAAGATTTTTGAAATTTTCAATTTTAATATCAAGAAATAATTAGTATTTTCCTCTGTAATTTTTTCTGGCAGAATTTTTGCAAAAACTGATTCCTTAGGTCATTAATAAAAAATTCTCAGAAGGATTTTGTTCACCGATACCCTTTTTTTAAGTTATGAACAATAATAAATACAAACGTAAAAGTCGAATGTATATGTCCGATTAAAAAAAAAAAAAAAACCATTTTAACGGTCTTGATGAAAAGAATCAATTTCCCCACTTTTTTTTAAATCGGACATATATGTCAGATTTGCACATTTTTTCTTATTATTGTAAATACTTTCAAAAAACGACGGAAGATGACCTAAAACATCAGTTTTTGTGAAAATTTTTCGTGTTGAACTGCTAAAGCTTTATCGAGAGCTTCACTTTTTTCTGGTATCGCGACAAAAGGGTATAGGTCGATTTCCCCGACCCCTCAAATACACCCCCCCAATCCTCCCCCTACCACCACATACCTCTTTTTCCACACAGCAAATAAAATTATTTATTCGGCCCGCGCGCTCGGGAAAATCTACTTTTACCGAGTAACACGCGATTTTATTTATTTACCCGCGGCGAGCCAGCGCACGTTCCGCAAACAGACTCGCCTAACGAATCCAACGTCCCCCGTTTTCGCAATTCACTTTTACCACCCCCAATTCACTACCCCAGAAACTCGATTTCGACATGTATCCAACGCTCTCGCGAATTACCGCTTTTACTAATCAGACCTTTTTTCCGCATTGCTGCCTGTTCTATGAATCGTTAGGGTGGAGGAACGTCTTTTTCAAAAAAAGAGAGGAACTGAGAGGGGATGATGTTCATTAAAACGGGAGGAAAAAAATTCTTTTCGGGAAAATTCATGAAATTCTCAATATTTTTCAGTTGAATGGAGTGAAGGCAAAAGTATTCAATATTTTATCATATTTTATTAATTTCAAATTAATGAAAAAAATTAGCCTTTTCTGGAAACTTTTTTAAATTTTAGAAAAAGTGATATTAATTGGAGGTCTGAAGGTTTTAGGAAATTAAAAAATATTTTCAGTAAAACTTAAATTTAAACTGATTTTTTTATGATGTACTGTAATTGTTGGAATCCCTGACAGATTTCTCATTGATCTTCAACTAGTTGACGCATTACCAAATATAATTATACTTCATTGGTTAATTAATTATTTGTAGGTTCTACTGATTTATTTGTCAATTACATTCTATTGAAGTACTGAAAATTATTGACACGTATCACTGATAAACGTACCATTGATCTATACTACTGATTGGCTCATTATATAAGTACTCCAATGATTGACTATTCATTGACTTATTCCACTGATCAACTTGTAATTGATCTGTTCTACTGACTGACTAATTATTGATAAATTTCCAGTAAATTCAAAAAATTTGTGATATGTATAACTGATAAACTTATTTTATGAGTTGATATGATTCTGAACAAATATATAGTTTCTTCGTGTATGTAAATAATTATAATATGCACAAAAATTTGTGAGCATTATAAATATATGCACAATGTTAACAATGGACAAAAAATTAATGCATAATAGAGTCTCTCCCTTAAATTCAACGACAGTAAAAAGTGTCTAAAAAATCTAATGATTATTCCATTATTTTCATCAATCCTACTAATGCGTTTAACGAAAAATTTGATAGTTGCATCATTTCTTTTAATTGCCGATATCGTTAGTTTATCAAAAAATATCAGACACGCGTTTCGTTTTGTCTTATCTCCAAAATTGATGGAAAAACGTTGTTTTAAAAATTCCAACAGAATTACGTCATTCTGACTATATGATATCATTTGCAGGCTCAATTTTTCAAAGAAATAAAAAAATACGTATCGGTTTTTTTTCGAAATATTTGAAATAATAGATACATTTGTTGCCCAATTGGATTTTTTTTCATGCGACTTTCCAATTAGTAGATATTTTGACTGTAAGTTACTGAATTTTAGCCTTATAGTTATTCAACATTTTATCATTATACATAGTATATTATAATAGCCAATTTTGAAATCCATCAACTTAAAAATATTTCCAGTGTGAAAAATATTTGTTTATTCGAAATATCTGAGGGAGCTGAAGTTGAATTTTTAACTTTTCATATAGACTGGAAATATTTTATCTCGTTTTGTATTTTAATGTTCCTGTTGATGTTTCGATGTATTTGAAAGTATTTGATCTTTATCTAGTGAAAAAATTCATAATTTATAATTAATAATTTGCGGTTAAATATAATATAAGTACCTATACGATATTTTATTTACATTTAAATCCCGATTGAATTAATTCAATTTGAATATAATATGATTATTCTTATTTTTACTATGAAAATTTATATTATAAATAAATTATTTTGTATAATAAATATATTATTAAAAAATAGAATCATATAAATATAAGGCCCGATAAATATAAATTTTAAAAATTTATAATTAATAATTCTGGTAATATATTCAAGTAATAAAAGTCAAAAAAGAACGTTAGGAATTGATGAATAATCAAGAGTAATCAAGTTAATAAACAGGATATGAAAAAGTAATTCATTACAGGCGGGAAAAATGTTTGGGAGAGATTTTTCGAAAGAAAAGAAAAATTATGTTTCTCTGAAATATTATGATTTTGAATTTTCCCGCTGCTGCTATTTCGAGTATCGATTCTCCGGGAGCTTCGAGCGCAGGCCGCTAGAGGCGTCGTGCAGAACGCTTCTCGCATTCTCGATGTTGTCCAAAGTGGATATCATATAGCGAAAAATCCATTTACTTTGGGAGACTTGTAGTACAGTCTCTCCAGTGCAGTGTATATTTTTCATTGCCGAAATAAGGTCAGTGACTGTAATGTTATGTTCTACTTCTTTATCCATTGAACAGTTCTTCTTGTTTCTTGTTTCTTGTTCTTTCCCTAAGCACCATTGACAATGATTATTCAATGGATTCTTGAAAGCTTGTCTTCCCTCTACGTTGAGAACTTCGTTTCCTCGATTCTGACTCGTCGTGATTTTTCATACCCTGTGCAGTCCGCATGTTTATTCAAGTAGTTACTATGTAATGTTATGTTATACTTCTTTGTTCGTTTGATATGTATTAGCTGAAGTAGATATTTCGTCGTTAAATAGTCATCAGGGTCTGGTTCGATGTAATGAAATGGGTTGAGTACTGTTTTGAGCCGCGAGTGACTACGTTCATTTTCGATGATTTTTCATCTGTAAAAAAGCTTGCCATCGAGCGCTATTGCAATAAAAATAAAATTTATCATTATCTATCGAATAAAATAAAAAATTTTCAATGGCACACATGTTCGTATTTTTTATTTAAACCATGCAAAATGATGTGTGCTATAATTGACTAACTTATAGTCAAAATATCTATTGATTGGGAAGTCGCATGAAAAAAAATCAAATTGTGCAACAAATGTATCTATTATTTCCAAAAAAAACCGATATGTATTTTTTTGCTTCTTTGAGAAATGAAGTCCGCAAATGACGTCATATAGTTAGAATGACGTAATTTTCTTGGACTTTTTAAAACCACGTGTTTCCATTAATTTTTGAGATTGATATACATTTTTGAGATATTTACATAGATTTTCATATAAATCAATAAAAAGAAATGCTGAATGACTTTAAGTTTTATATTTTTGAGAAAATTATACATACGTTTTTTGATTTTCTTCAGTACAGTATGAATGAACAGTGTTTTCAGTATTCCTCATATTTCTTAGTATCCATAGAATTTCATAAAACTTTCTACAGTTTCTATTTTCTCAGTATTTAAATAAATTTTTACATATTAATTGTAAAAAATTCTAATATATTGTAGCTCTTACAATATTTTTGCAGATTTTGTCATTTTGTTCTTAATTAAATTTTTATATTGCACAAACTTCTACCAATTTTAAATAAATGAATCAAAAAAATGTTCAATGCTAAGAATGTAAATTGTACTTACTATATGACATTTTTTATAATGCTTTATCATTTATTTAATGAATTTATACGAATTATTGTTTCAGCACAATAAATATTCTTACCGAATATAAAATTTATGTTAAGATGTCATATAATAATACATTTTTAAATTGCATTAATTATTAATACAATGTATCAATATCAATCATTGTAATGTATAATGTAAAAAAACATAATCTTGTAAAAGTGTTATAAGATAATTATACAATGCACGATCAACGAAATGCATATTTGTTTGCACTTGTATTGAAATTTTCTAGATCTTTATTGCTAGATTTTGTATTAGATGATTGTGATAACAAATTTCGAGTATTTATTACTATTAATCAATTATAAATAATAATTTTTATAGACTATAATTTTCAATTTTCTCATTATTTTCTGTATGCTGTGACATAGTGTACGATTATTGAATTTCTCATTTCTCTACATTACTTTTACCAAAAATTATAATATGGCAAAACTTCGTAGATACATGTTAAAAAATTCAAATTAACTTTCATTTTACCATTTGTTACATTGAACTTTTCACTAAATAAAAGATTGAAGTACGTACATTATTCGTTACTCGAATATTAAAATACGAAATAATGAAGTCTTTACTAATCTAAAAAATCCATAAAATTGACAAGTATATCATTAATTGAACTATACTACCAAATTAAAAAATTTTAAACAATTTTATAAGAACGATTTTATACAAATATTTATAATGTTTTTATAAGAATCGAAATAACTAGAGGTACATATCAGCAACACAAGCAAGTTTTGGTCTTATTTCCAAGTATTTTTAAATTACTTTTTTATAAGTATGAATAAATTATCATGAAATGAATATTATCAATAATTGTATTCTTAAAAAGCATTTGTAAATTTGAGGTTGCTTATTATAATTATTATTATTGATTGATTTATTAATTATTCATTGATTCAACTGATTAACTGGTATTAAAATTGCAAATCAAAAATTTGACTTTGAAAAGGTAAAAAAAAGGTCCGAATCTCTGATAATTTATATACAAAGCATAAGAAAAACTAAAAATATGTGAAAAAACGCATCTTTATTTAAAGAAATACGATCTAATATTGAAGAATTATTGAATATAAATAATGATCAACATCAGTTGAAATAATCAAAAAAAGGAATTTATAAAGGGGTAAAATCATTAATTGAAAATCATTTTCCTTGAATTTACAAAATAAACCCATATTTTTTTGAATTCCTATAATGATTCGAATCTACATAAAATATAGTTGTTAATTTTTTGTAAAATACGTTTTCAATAATTTATTTACTGTTCGCTTTTTACTTCGTGGTAAATTGTAAGAATTTGCATTTGTATATATCATTCGCTTCTTAAAAAATGGAATTATTTTAATGTTCAATACATATTATGTACATTGTAAACATGATCATTAATGGAAATTTTTTTGAACTGAAAATAACAAGCATGATTATCTTTACAACTACAGTTCAAAATTTCTAATAAATAATTCCAGAAGTCCAGTAAAAACAAAGAATGTTGTGAAAAAAAAATCTTTATTTGAAGAAATGCAATCTAATTGAAAAATGATTGAATGTGAATAATGATTAAGATCAGTTAAAAAAACCATAAAAATCAATCTAGAAATGGGAAAAATCATCAACTGAAAATCATTTTTTACAAATATACAAGATCAGCCTATATTTTTGAAAATTCCTTTAATGATTTGAATCTACTTAAAATATAACTGTTGATTTTTCGTATGAAATATTTAAAATAATTTATTCACTGTTTCCTTTTAAATTAGTAGTAAATTGTAGAAATGGAATTGTTTTAATGTTCAACACATATTATGTACATTGTTGACATAATCATAAAATAAAATAATTAAAAAAAAAAGTAATACTTTTCTTAACTAGAAATAACAAACATGATGATCTCTACAACTACAGTCCGATGTCTGCAATAAATAGTATAGAAAAAGCAGTAAAACAAAAAATTTTCTAAAAAAAAACATCCTTATTCAAATAAATACAATCTAATTAAAAAATGATCGAGATCAGTTAAAAAAAAACCACAAAAAAAAGAAACTATTAATGGCAAAAATAATCATTCGAAAATCATTTTTCCCAATTTCACCAGATTAACCAATATTTCTGAAAATTCCTATAACGGTTCGAAGAAGAATAAATAGCTCTAGACTCAAAACATTTCCGAGCACCAAATAGGCTGATACTAAACGAGCTAGGTATGTTTTCGACTTTAATCACGAATATCTCAATTACCGAAGTTGGGCAACGTTTCAATTTGCATTTTGTGCTCGGCGTCTTGTTTGTGCATTTGCTAGAGTCACGTCGAATTACCACGGGTATGTACATTTTACCGTAACGACGGGCCGCAATTGAAATGTAAGCCAAATGCAATAACTCCATGCGCGAGTGCGTTCGGGGCTGCATAATCGAGTTACGAAACACGGAGTTCGCTCTTATGGAAAATTTCGTCTTTGGTAATTTACCTCTTAGCGGAGTGCGTGATAATGTGGGGAAATAAAAGACTTACGTATTTACTGAAGTCCCTGCATTTAGCGAACATTATTCCACTTCCGCTTCCTGCTAGACTAGCCGAAACTATATTACTTGGTCCGTAATCCTACAGAATAGTGAAAATCATGTATTTCGGGAAAGAAACAGTGCCAATTCACTGATCAACAGGGCGTTCACTGATATTGAAAAGTCTATCCAGGATTGAGAAATTTTTCAGTTTAATTTTTAATCATAAATGGAAACAAGTTTTCGTTTAGTTTTCAGAAAATTGTGAATTTTTTTCATTTCTTGATATTATTTGTATCAGTTGTTAATCTATCTGAAAATTTTATAAAATTACATGTCATAGATATTTTCGTTTATTATAGGTCATATTATTGCAGTTAAATAACTTTAGAAAAATTACTTATAATTATCAATAAAACATAATTACATAAAAAGCATTCATTAATTTTTTCGAAGCTTTTTTTATTATTCATTTCGATGATTTACAAAACTACAAAAATAATAATTTGAACAATCATAATCTACATTCTGCTTTTTCACTTTTAACAATCACAATTCTTAATTTCTTGTGCTGATTTTGTAAACTGTTTTTGAAAATTTATTTCAAAAGTTACTGTATTTTCTACGTTTCCTTAACATTAAACCGATTCTTTTATTTCAATAAATTTTTGATTTCAATCATTCAAATAAAAACGTCAAGAAAAACAAAATCTCATTTAAAAATTTGAGTGGAATGATTTAAAATAAAAACTATTAATTTCAATAATTGCAGTAGACACCAACGTTAAAAAAGCGTCAACGCAAATCTCAAGCTGTAGCTGCACTCCAGTGATTTTGCATTAAAAAAACAAGAACGAACAAAATTCCTTGTTGTATAAGTCTGGATGCTTTTGACGAATGGAAATAACTAATTGGAGATTTCATGGTGGAACAGATGATTTGGCAAATGATACATCAAATGGTGATTTATTTATTTATTTTTTTGTTGTTGTTAGGGATTATTTAAGTTAACAAAAGTTCTCTGGCTGTGAAAGATTAGAGTTTGAGCATAGTGAAACTCTAATATTAAAAATTTTATTTAACTTTTCATGCATGCAATTAGGAGTATATTTAGAAATGTTGTAAAAAACATAACAAAGTTAAAAAGGATATCGTTTTTTCTAATACTTTTTTTGATAGGACTATTTTTCTTTTTCAATGAATCAGTTGATAGCAAAGTTTTTTTTTTTAATTTATTTATATATTTAAACTTGATTTGTAAAATTATCAAGGACAATTTTGATAAAATTCAATTTTTGTATTCATAGAAGTGATCAACTTTTCAATTAGAAAATACCATTGTTTTATACAAGTAGTTGAAAATTTTCTTTGAAAAAATTTCATTTTTTTTACATATGTTATTATTATTACCTTTATTATATTACTGTTAATAAATAATGTTCACATTTTCGAACCTTACAGAGTTCAATTTAAAAATTTTTTACATATAATGATTTTGTCTAGCAATCTTCATTTTTTTAAACAATATTTTTTATTTCGCGAAAATTGTTCAAACACATAAAACGTGGTAACACATGAAAATATCCATACTGCAATTTTACGCTAAATATTTATTGACATATTACAAATTAATAAAATTCAGTCTATAGTTGAATTTTGCTTTTCGAAAATTTCAAGTACATAGAACTCATACATTCTTAGTACCAGAAACAGAAATGATTTATATACACTAATGACTTCTTATTTTTCTTTAGATCTACGTCCAATCACCATTTACGAAATTCACCAAAAAACACCATGAAAATCACCGATTATTAAAACCATCCAGAGTTTTACAGTCAGAAAAAAAACAACATCAAAATGAGTATGAGAACACACAACGCGAATTCGACTCAAAGCTTCCTGTATCACAAGAAACCATCATATCGTAACAATCATACAAACAGCAATGTTTGAGCCAACTATATTTATGGTTGTTGTAAGCTAATTAAATGACGTTAAATGGCGTTAAATGACGTGACTATTATACTAAGAAAAAGTATCGTAATATTTCCAAAACTTCATCAAACATCACGCAGCATAAAATATTAATATTTGTACTTTAAAAATTATGACAATTATTGCAAATGTTGTAACTAATTTGCATAAGATTCCACAATGCTAAAATTTTGTTTCATATCTTCATGTTTATTATAACAAATAAAACTCGACTAATTTTAAAAGAAATCTGACTAGAATTTAAGAGTTACTTTTTAATCTAAATTTTTAGACTGAATAAATTTAAATAAAATTTAGAACATATTATATCATGATAATTATATAATTGTCATAACACCATTCGTTACCATATTGTACGAATCAAGCTTTCAATAGGGGAGACCGGGGCAAATACGTCCACGTTTTGGAAAATTCATTTTTCTACAAGACAATAATGATTATTGAATAACAACTTATGTCACGCGCTAGTGCCTCTTCTGAAAAACAAAACTTCAATCATCATTTTCAAGGATATTTACTAATTTTCAAATTTTTACAAAAAGTTTGAAATAGTGTTGAATCAGCCATTTGGATAAACCCCGGGGAAATACGCCCACCACCCGGGGCAAATACGCCCACGTTAATAATTAAAGAATTTTGTGTGAAAGTAATAGGAAAAAACATATAAGAAATGAAGTATGTTGTTTTGATTAACGTAAAAAAATAATTTTCTAAGCAGTATCCGAATATACACTTAACAATTCATGTAAATGAAAATAAAGTCCGAAGTTCGCACACATTCATCATGAGCTGGTTTGTGACATTCGATGCATCGCTTTTTATGCAGTAGAGAAAATAGTTTCCAAATATTCGCAACAAAGTTCATTTTCTTCTTCGGGATTCCATCTATCTCACAACCTCCTGCGTATTTATTAATTATAATTAATAAAAATTGTTAATGAATTGACTGGGCGTATTTGCCCCGAATTACAAACTTTTATTTAAAAATTGATTAAAAATAGAAAAAAAATTTCTGAGACAAAACTACTTTATCTTCTAGTTTTTCTTGCTTCAAAAAGCATAAAAAACTTATCTGACTGCAAAAGCAACGAAAAAGGAAGATTGTAGATATTTTTTTCCAAACTGCAAAACTTAGATGTTGAGACTCCGGAACGTCAAAACCATCTACTTTTATTTATAACGTTCTAACCACAATGTCGATCGCTATGATTTTTTTAAAGAAACAGCAGGTGGGCGTATTTGCCCCTTGGGCGTATTTGCCCCGGTCTCCCCTATGTTACTTTTCATACAAATTTTCCGACCCATAAATATAATTTTTTTCTAAAAACCTTGACCATCGTTCTGCCAACCACACTAAGAAAAAAATATTGCAATTATTACAATACTGTATAGTGAAACGGAATAACTCAGACATATTGTCCTTTTTGCTAGATAATACAGTATTGTTTGCAACACCATATTGAAAATATTGTCTAATGATATTTTGTTGTAAGAATTCCTTTACATATTTCGTTTTTTACTATATAACTCGTACTCTTCACAATATCATATTGTAACCCTTACTAATGTATATTTCAAGAAATACCATACGGTTTTGCAAACATACTTATAGTATATAAATAAGCGTACTTATTTAGTAATAGTTGTCAGTAACTATAATTCATGATATAAGCTGAATGACAAAATAAGATACAAAATTTGAAAATGTATGATACATTTTATGATATACAATCAATTTTCACCCATGCATATTTTTAAATCTACTTTGAAAATGGAATACCATATTTTACAAGTTAAAAAACAAGTTATGAAAGTGAAAGTATTATGTCACATGTTTTACTTTACACAAATATTAGATTTTTTGTAGTAGTAAAGTAATAATTACAATTCGTATCGTACGATTTGGATGTGTAAATTTTAAAATTTCAAAAATCGTATGGTAAAAAATGTCATACATATTGTAATTTATACAATACTATAATAAGTAAAATAATAATTGCAAGTTTTGCAAAAATATTATCAAAATTACAAATAATAATGTTATCCTTACTAATTTAGGTTACTCATAAGCTGAATGACAAAATAAGATACAATATTGGAAAAATTTGGAAATGTATGGTAAATTATACTACATACTATACAATGAATTTCGCCATGCATATTTTTACATGTACAATATTTTCTCTTTGAACATGAAATATAATATCTTACAAGCTGAAAAACAAATTATAAAAGTTGAAATATTATATTACATGTTTTTCACTATACACAGACATTAGATTCTTTGTAATAGTAAAGTAACAATTACAATTCGTATAATACGACTTGCATTTGTGGATTTTAAAATTTCCAGAATCGTATCGTAGAAACTATCATACATATTGTAATTTATACAATACTATAATAAGTAAAATGAAAATTGCAAAATTGGAACAATGTTATAAAAATTACAAAAAATATTGTAATCCTCACTAATTTAGATTACTAATAAGTTGAATGACAAAACAAGATACATAAAGATATTACAAGATACAAAAAGATATTTTCTCTTTATACATGAAATATAATATTTTCCAAGCTGTAAAACAAGTTATAAAAGTTGAAATATTATATTACATGTTTCACTATACACAGAAATAACATTCTTTGTAATAGTAAAGTAAAAATTACAATTCGTATTGTACGATTTTCATGTGTAAATTTTAAAATTTCCAGAATCGTATAGTAAAAACTCTCATAAATGTTGTAATTTATACAATATGACGATTTTACTATACAATATTGTAATAATTTAAATAATTATTGTAAGTTTTACCAAAATATTGTAAAAACTGCAATATATCTGGCAAAAAGTGCAAGATTTTTTCTCAGTGCATAAATACAACTGACCCAAGTGTCGATATTCATATGGCTCTCACAACCACAACATTTCCACCATGTATCAATACCAAATCAAGAATAATAATAATTGACGAGTCCCTGTGAACCAACTTAAAGCAAAATGTTTGCGCGTCGTTTTTCAAACAACAACTGAGAAGTGAAACTCGCTGAGCAAACGCCACGAGTGTAAAGATGATTTTATACAGGTAAAATCCCGTCCCGTGTACGAACAAACAAACTTAACACGCGGCAACCCGGCTGTATTTTAACGGTTCGAGAAGCGTGTCGGTTTTAAGGAGCCCGCGCGTGTATACACACTTGTTAGGTAACGAGCCGAGCTTGCGTGGAGGGTTGAGAGAGGTGAAGGGGCAAGGGGAGGGGGGGTTTGATATAGGGAGGAGGAGAATATTCGGCGAGTAGTTTGCTGAGATAATTAAATGGCTTAATGATATAATAACCCCACTTTGCTCGGCTGTGCCGTATATCTACGTCCACACCTGCCTTCGATCCCCCATAAATTCGCGCGTACATATCTATTAATCCATTAATGAATTTGCCGAGAGATCGATTTCGAGAAAAATTTCTGAATTCGATTATTTTTTGTTTCGATTTTTCAGGTCTGTGATGGATAGGGGAATTTGGGAATAATTTTTTATTTCATTTGCTGAGTTTCAGACTCTGACTTTTTTACGGTTTTTGTATTTTTCAACTGAATTTGTGGTTGTTTACGTTACTATATGAAATATTTTTAAAAAATGCAGTGTCATTTAGGTGGCGAAAAAAATCTTCAGGGAAATGGAATATTAAGACGACTCGGAAGGCATTCTCTTTTTGTCTTTCTTTTCCTCATTTACTTTCCATTCTATGCATCTCTCTCCCACTACAATAGCTTCCGAGTCGTCTTAATATAATAAAAATACATATCAATCTTATCTTATATCATATGATCAGGTCAATCACGAAAGAGCATAAATAAAACAGTTCTTATTTTTAAGACCACTCAACAATAATCCAGTAAACAATCATAAATTCCATTTTCTTGATAAAAGCCATCATTGAGAAAAATCGCTTCTTATAATGTCTCTTCCTATTCGAAATTTTAACATTACTCCAATCAGAATCATGTTGAAAATTCACCTTATCTCCTCTTATCTCTCAGTACTCTCTAAATCGGAATCAGTCAAATTTTCACTGATTGAATTCGTCAATTATAATTTGACTGAAAGGTATGTTGCTTCTGTGCTACTGATAAATTGGCCCATCGAAATTGCACAACCTAATAAGCAAATATTGCTATAACACAGACACAACATTTGTTGGAATTTATGTATTTGATATTACCGATTTATTATTTGCATAATAAATAATTCGGTTATTTATTCAGAAATGTATGAACATTCGCCATAAAATGAAACAATAAATATTAAAAAATTGAATCATGAATTGAATAAAGAATTAAGAAAGAAATTTATCAGAAAATAATATAATTTTTTTATTGAATGATATCTTGTTTTGAACGGATAATAATTGAAATTACAACAAAATTCTATTTTATCCATAATTTATCAAGTCATTTATGAGTTCATAAATTCTTTAAATAAAAATAAATAAATAAATAAATGATCATCAATTCTTTTATTATTCTTTATTTTGTAATAAATGAGTTTGACCTTCTCAAAATTAAAATTTTTTTTCTTTGTTGAATCGAATAATTATTTAATAATTGATTAGCTTCATAATTCATTTATCTAGCCAATAAATTTTGTCAATAAATTCGCATTTTTCAATTGAAGTTGTATATTCCAAAAATATCACAAATTAAAAACGTCCGAAAAATTGTAAAATTATAAATATTTAGAAAGTTGATTTTTAATATTTAGATAAATATATTTATTTATATAATATATAAATAAATCAATATTTGGAAATATTTAGAAATATTCAGAAAGTTGCTTGATAAATATTTAGAAAGTTGTTAAATAAATATTTATAAAGTTAATTTAAATATTTATTATATATTCATACATATTTAGAAACATGATTTATTTAGAAAGATTATACATATCATATTTATAAATATAATAAATTTTTAGAAAGTGAATTTATAATTTATTTATTTAGAAACAAATATTTAGAAAATTGATTTATAATAATATATTTATTTAGAAATAAGTATTGAGAAAGTTGATTTACTTGAAAACAAAAAAAAATCATATGCTACAAAAAAAATTTGTTTTGAGTGAGGAATATAAGGAATTTCATTGATAAAATAAAAAACTTCACTAATAAATAAATAAAAATCAATAACTCATTATTAATAAGTTCACAATAATTAATAAAATCATTTAAAATTCCAACGAGTACGATCGATTTTTCATCATATTTTTATGCAAGGATTTTCGACTGAAAAGTAAAATATTCATTTTTTCAGTATAACAGACGTTATCAAAACAAAAAATTCAGTAACATCTTTGAACTGCAGTTCTACACAGAATAACAAAGTGGTTGTCACAACCTCATAAATAGTAACATTTGCCCCAACTATTTTCATGGTGTAGACAACTTCATTAGTGGTTGGTACAAACACGTTAAAAGTTACATACAAGCTTCACAAAAATTGCAGTAACTTTTTATGTTGTTACACTAACCACAAATGAGGTTGTCTACACCATGAAAATATTTTGAGCTAATGTTACAATTTGTGAGGTTGTAACAACCATATTGTTTTTTCCATTCATCAATTTTATTTGTCAATCTGACTGTTTTAGCCTGTTGAGTTTCACTGATTCGTTGTTGCCGTATTCCTTTTAATCGAATCTGTCAGATTTGACTGATTCACATTTAGAGAGTAGGGGAGACCGGGGTAAATACGCCCAAGGGGCAAATACGCCCACCCGCTGTTTCTTTGTAATACATTCATTCAAAATCCGTGCAAATTTTTTTATAAGTGTGCTCTAACTCGTAGACATAACCACAAAAAAATCATAGCGATTGACATTGTGGTTAGAACGTTATAAATAAAAGTAGATAGTTTTGACGTTCCAGAGACTCAACATCTAAGTTCTGCAGTTAGGGAAAAAATATCTACAGTCATCGTTTCTCGTTACTTTTGCAGCCAGATAAGTTTTTCCTGCTTTTTGAAGTAAGAAAAACTAGAAGCCCAAGTAGTTTTGTCTCAGAAAATTTTTTTGTACTTTTAATGAATTTTTAAAGAAACATTTGTTGCTCGGGGCAAATACGCCCAGTCCATTTATTAACAATATTTATTAATTATAATGAATAAATACGCAGGAGGTTGCAAAGTAGATGGAATCCCGAAGAAGAAGATGAACTTTGTTGCAAATATTTGGAAACTATTGTCTCTACTGGATAAAAAGCAATGCATCGAATATTACAAACCAGCACATGATAAATGTGTGTGAACTTCGGGCTTTATTTTCAAATGCAAGAATTGTTTAGTGTATATTCGGATAGTGCTTGGAAAATCAGTTTTGTACGTTAATCAAAACAATATACTTCATTTCTTATATGTTTTTTCCTATTACTTTCATGCAAAATTCTTAAATTAATAACGTGGGCGTATTTGCCCCGGATGGTGAGCGTATTTCCCCGGGGTTTATCCAAATGGCTGATTCAACACTACTTTAAACTTCTTGTAAAAATTTGAAAATTAGTAAATATCCTTGAAAATGATGATTGAAGTTTTGTTCTTCAGAAGAGACACTAGCGCGTGACATAAGTTGTTATTCAATAATCATTACTGTCTTGTAGAAAAATGAATTTTCCAAAACGTGGACGTATTTGCCCCGGTCTCTCCTACCCTAACCCTCCAAACTCACAAAACAACAGTAAAAAAAAACCCCCGAATGCAACCAAGAAAAGGCGCTTTTCCGCGGCACGAAAATACCGCTGAAATAGTCCAAATGCGGTCTCGTTCGTTCAACAACATAAATACGATTCCGCGGGAGCACATCTCTTTAAGGACATTTCGATAGAGAAGCGAGCGTCGCTCGGCCGAGAGCTTTTGTGCGCCGAGATAAATTCCATTTACATACATTCGACGCGAATAGATATGTCCTCGAGGATACGTATCCGAGCGAGGTTCGGTATAAGACGTGACTTTTTCAAAGCATACACTCCGAAGACCTCGATCGATGTAAGGTCGAGTGGATAAAGCAGAGGTAAAGATCAGAGGAATTTTGGATGTTGCGGAAGGTGAAAGGGGGAGGAAGGAGGGGGAGGGTAGAGGGGGCTGATGGGTACTCAAAGAAGGAAAGGTAGAAATAAAAGGTCGGGAGGTCACGGTACCATTGTCGACGATAACCTCGCTCTCGAGTGCATTCTGCTTCGTTCCTCGAGGATCGGTCCTTACGTATTTTGAATCTCGTTTTTCCGAGTCGAGTTTCTTGTACGTAAAAGGAAAAAAAAATGAAAAAAACCTCGTTTCTTTTTCTCGAGTGGAGAGGTACTTGTTTTCGTAGCGTGCTCGAGGGCTTGATTATGTATTATTGGAGTGCGAGTGATTTAGGAATGAAATCGATACAGTGTTCGAGATGGTGGATTTCACGAGTGGCTTTTTGCAAAAAGTGAGTTTTTGAACTCAAGTCGCCTGTGCATTTGTTTCGAGTGATTGTTTTTATGATTGAAACTGGGAAAATTGTAACTTGGAGGGAGTTTATTGAATTGCGAGTTTAAAGGAGGTGAAGGTACGAGAGATTACTCATTTTTTTATATCGATAATGGAAAATCGTTAAAAAAGTATCAGGTGAAGGGTTAAAACTTTGTTGCAAAAATCTTTCAATTTATAAATTTTTATCTTTCAATTTTGAAATGCGAATTAAATACATCAATACACTTTTCCAGAAAATGTTACTGATCAATAAAAAATTAATGGCACTGTATTTCAGGTTGTATAACTTTTCATGGGGATTGTAAAACAATAAATTTACTGAAATTACCATGAATGATAAATTTTTATCGGAAACAATATTTATTGCATTTTAAAAAAGATTCATTTATTATTAGGAAATTTTTATTTGATTATTTTTGGATAAAAAATTTTCTCACAAAATGTATGATCAGGAAAAAAATTCTAAATTTTCAATGGAACGATTCAAATCCAAGCAAATAATAGAAACGAATGTTTGAATGAAGGAATCGTGACTTGGAATTTTACATAAAAAATACACCACATTGATATTAATTTACTGAAAATAAATAGTTTGGAATTTAAAATCTCATGAATTTCCAGGACGATTTTGTTGAATAAATATACTATACACAAAATAAAAGTAAAAAAAAAGGATAGAAATGAAAAAATCACAAAAATTATGGTTATGAATTTAAGTAAAATAAAATATAAATTGTGGGATCAGAGAATAATGATTTTTATATTGGATGAGAAATTCTAAGAGTCGTTAATATTTTGCATTAAAAATCCGATAGACTGCATTCTTACAAAATTGTGTTGTAAAGGAAGAAAATTCTTCTTATCACTTTTAATCACTGATTGAAATTCATAAACTTTGATGAAGAGTTTTTTTATTGAAAAAACTGCAAAGCAAAATATTTGTAAAAAAATGAGAAAGAACCTAATTAAATATATAGTAATAGAGTAAGTTAATGAAATATTCAAATTTTGGATATGAGAAAAATGTCATTTTCTCATTCTGAATCATTAAACTCTCATTTTGTAGTTTGATAGAAAAAAAATCAGCTCCAAAAATTAATGAGAAATAATATTCGGAATGATTCATTTTTTATTTATCAATATACATTATTCCAATTTGGAAAATTCAATTTTTCATTGATTAAATCATTTTTAATTCTCTTCTTTATAGCTCTTTTTTCAACTCTTATTTTGTAGTATAATCAATAAAAAAATCGGCTTTAAAAATTAATGTAAAATAATATTCAAAATTATTAATTATTCATTTATGAATAGACATTATTCCAATTTTGGAAATTTCATTTTTCATTGATTAAATTATTTTCAATTCTTGTCTTCCTAGTCATTTTTTAACTCTTATTTTATAGTTTAATCAATAAAAAAATCGGCTTCAAAAATCAATGGAAAATTATATTTGAAATAATTAATTTTTCTTTATAAATATACAATACTCCAATATAAAAAAATACATTTTTCATTGATTAGATTATTTTCAATTCTTTTCTTTCTAGCCATTTTTTTAACTTTTTTTTTGGTAGTATAATCTATAAAAAAATCAGCTTCCAAAATTGAATGGAAAATTATATTCGAAATAATTAATTTTTCATCATTAACATACATTATTCCAATTTAAAAAATTCTGTTTTCCATTGATTAAATAAATAAATATTTTCAATTCTTTTCTTTCTAGCCATTTTTTAACTCTTATTTTGCAGTATAATCGATAACATAATAGACTTAAAAAATTAATGGGAAATAATATTAAAAATGATTCATTCTTTAGTTATAAAGAAACATTATTCCAATTTGAAAAATTCAATTTTTCATCGTTAAAATTATTTCCGATTCTTTTCTTTCTGGCCATGTTTTTAACTTCTGTTTTGTAGTTCAATTAATAAAAAAATCGGCTTGAAAAATGAATGAAAAATTATATTTCAAATAATTAATTTTTCATTCATAAATATACATTATTCCAATTTTAAGAATTCAATTTTTCATTGATTGAATCATTTTTAATCATCTTCTTTCTGGGTATTTTTTAACTATTGTTTTGTAGTATGATCATTAAAAAAATCAGCTTGAAAAATGAATGAAAAATTATATTTGAAATAATCATTTTTTCATTTATAAATATACATTATTCCAATTTTACATTGATTGAATTATTTTCAATTCTCTTCTTTCTGGGCATTTTTTCAACTCTTATTTTGTACTATATTCGATAAAAAAATCAGCTTCAAAAACTAATTAAAGATAATATTCGAAATAATTAATTTTTTATTTATAAATATAAATTTATCGGTTTTGTCAACACAAATATACCGACTTCATCATTTTTTTAATGGGATGTTATTAGTTGAAAAAACCATCAGTAAATGCATTCACACGTAAGGTGCACCATTTTTAGTAGTAAAAGTTTATCGTTACTTGCATAGTGCATAAATTGTTGTTAAAAAAATAACTTTCAACCTGAAAACTCCCATTTCCCACAATCACACGGGATAACATTTGTCGTTCTCATCCAATCACTTGATTTCAACACTAAAACAACGTTCGTTCCTACTTCAAATGAATCCAAATCCCCATGATATACCGCATCTCGGGGAATTTCCATAAACCCGAACCGTAACGAGAAGAAACGACAAAGTTCAAGAGAGTCGGAGATTTCGGAATTGTCGCACGTAAGGAAACTCGAAACGCTCCCGGAAGACACGGTAATGCTGATTAGTCGGTTTTCTCCGCAACTCATCTGCCGTGGAAGCCAAGAAAGATTTTCGTACACGTTAGGTTCTCGCGAACAAGGGCCAAACGAGACGAAAGATTAAGGAAGTTTACCCAAGTAGGAATTAAGAACATCCATGTGGAATAAATAAGGATTTATGTGGTCGACCGATTTACAGAGTTTCCCAAAGTTGATGGATTAACTGGAATATTCGTCGTCATTTTTAAATTTTACAATTTTGATTGAACTGAAAAACCGAAAATAGAACGACTTTTTCAAACATTTTCAAAGATCACAAATCTTTTTCAATCTTCTGTTTTCATTTTACATCAGTTAAACCTATAACTTTTTTCATTCACGACTTTCATTTTCAAGAATCTGTAACTAATCATTTTGAAACGTTTGTTTGATCCAACAAAATTGGTTTTTTTCCAGTATACTTGAAGGTGACCAAGTTTTTCCATTGTAAGCGACAGAAGACGTCGAGTATTCGGGTGGGCGCAGACGGCGGAAGGAATGAGGAACGGAATTCGGTTGGGGGAAGACGGAAGAAGCCGATGGCTTAATAGGGAGGAAATTGACTGCTCGAGCAATATTGAAGAGGATTCGGGATCCGCGAGGATTGGAGGGATGAGGCGGGGATAGGGGCAGGAGGGAAGAACGTATCCATCCGTTCGTTTTCGGATTCCTCGAGCGTACGTTGGCTTCCTCCTTGAATGCTACGACGCGATCAGGGACTCTCATTTCGTAAGACGTATAACAAGCAGGGGCCAATTTTCTCTATTGGTTAAACATTATTTGATCGATGACAAATTCCGAATCTTGAATCCTGATCTTGTTTAATTTTTTCACACGGAAAAAACGATATGGCTGTCACAACATCATAAATTCATAAATAAATGGTGCAACCACAAATGAGGTTGCCTACACCATGAAAATAGTTGGGGCAAATGTTACTATTTATGAGGTTATGACAATCATATTGTTTTTTCCGTGCACGCGTCATCAGAGCAAACATTTTACTTCGTTCATTTAGCTATTTTGCTCATTTAGCTTCACTTGTTTTGCTGAGAAAGCAAATAATTGTTACTGACATTGAAAACTGCAAGTACGTGGTTATTGAACGAATGGGTGATAAATAAATTTGATCGGATCGATGAACATGAAAGGGCCGTTACAAGTGAACGACGATTATTGCTTGGGTGAAACATTGAGTGACCTTCCACCAAATGCAAAGTTAGTGAACGTTCCGTAGTGAACCACGTCACGGCGAACTTTAACCGCGCTACTTGATTTTTCCGTGTACTCACCCCGGTCATGGATTGCAGCTCTGTCATCGTGATTTGTTTAGCTCTGTCCACGGCTGAAGCTACTTGTTGTTGATGCTCCTGAGACAAAAACGGCAATATCTGCACGATTATGGCGTTTAGTCTCTTGGAAATTTCCGTCTGAAACACAAAAGGAAAGATTCGTTGGTTTTTGATATTCAGAAATTATTTTTTGAATTTAATTAGGGGAGTTCTTTTATTCAAAAAATCCCTCGTGTTTAATATTATTAATTTTTTTTGATTTTGTAGGTATTTTAGTAGTAGATACTAGAATATATTATAATTGAACGGCTGAAAACAAAACTCGGAAGAACGAAAGTCTGTAAGTAAGACGGATTTAAATCTGTTTGAATCTCAAAGTCGGTTATGTTACCTTCGTCAGTAAGAATCGGCTAAGTCTCTTTCAGAACGTAAAAATCGGTTA
>JAPYZL010093663.1:0-15348 GCA_030522825.1 Platygaster orseoliae
TTATCGAAACGATAACGCTTGCTTTTTGAAATAGACATGGAATGTTTCGCGACGTCCGGGAAATGATTCTTTTTATCGAAACGATAACGCTTGCTTTTTAAAATAGACATGAAATGTTTCGCAACGTCCGGGAAACGATTCTTTTTATCGAAACGATAACGCTTCTGGGAATCCCGACCGGTAGCGAGCTCAAATCATATTGTGACAAACGTTTTATCTTAGAATAAGCAATTTATATGAAAAAAGGAAAAAAAATATCGATCTATAAAAGAAAACATGCAGGAATCCATCGGCATGTTACACTATTTATGAGGTTGTGACAACCATAGTGTTTTTTCCGTGTAGCGTACTATTGCAATTAAATTTGTTGGACATTCTTAATTGTTGAAAAATTTCATTAGAGGTAACAATTATTTATGCTGCATAAAATAACGAGAACTGTAAAAAATTTTAGAATTTTTCAAAACTTTACATTAATAGTTTTCGTGGTAAATTTTTTAAAACTGTTGCAACTTTGGATATTCGAGAACTGTACAGAATGATACAAATACTTCATGGGATCGCAAAAATGGTTTTTAACTGTTAAATTATTAGAACTAATGAAAACTCTAAAAACTCTAGTTTTAATCATGAAAACTGTTAAACCTAATGGAAACTATAAGATCGTGAAAAAAACTAAGTCAAAAATATCAAAAAATTTTTTGCAAAAGATGAAATAAGTTTGAAAAAATGAAACCTTTGAAACCTGCATTTTCATACAGTCAATCTTTCAATATTGTTGAAACTGTGAGAAACTCGAGTTTTTTGGAAAGTTTAAAAACTGTTGTTATAATGTAAGCCTGTATATAATTGTAAAAACTGTGATTGTATATAAAGAAAGTTCTATTAAATAATTGATTTTCAATTATAATTATTGGTTTAAAATTCAAAACTTTTCAGAAACTCGAAAACTCAAAATTGTTATTCGCACTTAACCTTTCAACGCTGTTTAAACAATTAAAAACTCAAGATAATTGTCAACTGTAAAAACTGGAAAACAATTTAAGAATTTTTGAAATTTAAATATTGTCATAAAATAAAACCGTTTCAGAAAATAAAATATTCAAAATAATATGAGAAAATAAAAAATGTTGTAATCTATTTTTTTATTAGTCAAAACTTTTCAAAACCAATTGAAAAAATCCAAATTATTTTCAATAGTCAATCTTTCAACTTTTTCGTGAACAAAAACCCAAAATTTTTGAAAACTGGAAAGAATTAAAAAAAAAAGAATTTCCGAAATTTTTAAAGTTGTCCCAAGAAATAAAAAATTTAAACTTAACAAAAACTGTTAAAACTGTCATAATCATAAACCATTGAAAAGATTGAAACAGTAAACTACTAAAAAAATTTGTCGAAAATTCGTCAAATTGTTTAACGGTAAAAACTTTTTATAAAATCGAAAAATAAAAATTTTCATTGAAATTCAATCATTTAACTCTGTTAAAACTTTCAAAAATCCAGGATAATTTGAAACTGTAAAAACTGTTAAATGATTCAAGAATTCGTAAAATGAAACTAAAATTTTCACAAACTTCTTAATTAATCAAACTTTAAAATACCGTTGAAAAAGATATAAACTTGAAAAAAAGTCGAAAGTGTTACAAACTATTTTGTATACAGTCAAAAGTCTTTAAATCCATTAAAAGAATCAAATTTTTTTATAAATAGTCGCAATCTTTGAACACTATTAAAACTATCAAAAACCCAAGATATTTAAAAACTGTATAAAACGTTATAGAAAGATATAAAAATTGATTTTTATATCAAATTAATAAAATTTTCATAGCTTTCATAAACTATTGGAATATTTAAACTTGACAAAAGCTATTAAAACTATTATAATCATCGAAATCGTTGAAAATTATTGAAATTGTCAATTACTAAAACAATTAGTCAAAAAATTTTTTATTGTTTAACAGTAAAAAATTTTTTTAAGATTTAATCATTTAACACGAATGAAACTTTGAAAAACACAAGCTAATTGTAAACTGTAGAAACTGTTGAATAATTTAGGAGTTTACAAAATTGAAAAATTATCGGTAACCTCTAAATTATAATAACTTCAAAACAAAAATCGCTTTAAGTGATAGAAACTTGAAAAAAGTCAAAAGTGATATAAACTATTTCGTATACAGTAAAACTCTTTAAAAAGTATCTTAGAAATCAAAATTTTTAGTAGTAGTCAATCTTGTAACACTATTAAATTAAAACCATCAAAACCAAAGATTTTTGAAAACTGAAAAGAACGTTAGAAAAATACAATAATCAATAAAGTTATTAAAGCTTTCATTAAATGTTTAAATATTCAAACTCAAGAAGAACCAAAACTGTTAAAAACCATTTAAACTGTTAAATAATAAATTTACCCTTGAATTTTCCCTGAAAAATCTTTACTAACATGAAACCAAAAAAGAGTTTTTGTTACACATCGAAAAACAATGATTTTCATGTACAACCCCTCCACTAAAATACCAATTTAATTAACTTGCCTGAAAATTTTCATTTCAAACAAACAAACTCAAGTTCGCAGATTCGTACATTTTTTTGAGGGAAACAAAATTTGTTAGAGTTTCATAAAATTTGTCTGAAGTAAAACTTTATTTACGCGAACGAAATCAGTTATTCAAGATATTTTTTGAATGTACTGCGATATTGTTTCTTTTTTTTTAATGAAAAATGTGACGAAAGCGTGCTCATCATTATCCAAAACATCTACTCAGACGGAATGTCAAAAGCTTTAACGAGTCGTAAAGCGAATAATGTCGGCACGGAAAAAAGCGAGCCCAGACAAGTTGGAAGCGCAATTACCAACTCGGAAAAAAGTTACAGGAAATTAGAGAATTCGGTAACGAGTTAGCCGTTTAAGCAAATTAAAGATGACGTTCTCGATTACCGTCATTCTACATGAAAATTATAATAATCTCAACATTTAACATTATTATAACTCGATGCAATAAACAAGACACTCAAGAAATTTCGAGAATTTTTCAAGGAAAATTCCATATTTTTTCAAGAAACTTTTTCCCAGAAGACGATTTCCCGACAGTCACTTTGCCCGACAAACGTTTTTAATTGCCACTTCAAGAGCTGATTTCGTGACTTTTGAATATTATAGAATTATTTACCAGAAAAGCATTGAAAATGTCAATTTTTGTGTTTAGCTTCAAATAATAATAAAAAAATCTTTAACAAAAAACCGTGAAATTACAAACAAATTTTATTAGAAGTCTAAGAAAAATCTTTTTTTCCAATGTACATAGGAAATGGTAAGGTTTTTGTCAGGAAAATGGATAAGAATCTTCAACCAATTTTCAAAAATTATTGACAATTTTGGCAATCAAGATAAAATAATTTTTCTTCGAAATTCGAAGAATTTTAATAACATATAAAAAAGATATAATTTGGATTCGATTTAATTAAATTTATATTTATTCGAAATTATATCTATGAAACCAGAAACATTTTCCAGAAAAAACTGACATTGGAAAAAACATAATTAGAGAAATATTTTCAGGAAAAACGTCGGGAAATTCATTGAGAGATCCTCATATTCGGCTTTTATTTCTTCGATTGATAAACATTTTCTATATTTTACAAATCAATCGCATTTTTCTGAAGTATTAGCAATTTTTTAATTTTTCGTCCAACATTTTCAAAATTTTGAACATCGTACAAACTAGGCATAAATCTTCTTATCCGATGAAAGTTCATTTTACTCAAAGATTTTTTGTAATTTACAGATAATTTCAAAAATATTTAATTTATTATGAAAAAATGAGAGAAAAAACCATTCTACATTATTTCATGGTAATCAAAATTTATTATTTTTCTGTCTAACATTTTTCAAATTTTCCAAACTATTTCTAGATTCTTCATTATTTCCAGACAATTTCCACGAACTTTAATTTATCATGTAAAACTAAGAAAAAAAAATCATTTTGCTTTTTTCTGAAGAATTCACAATTTCAGAATTTTCGGAAATAATAAGATTTTTGTCGGAAAATGGGACGTAATCTTCAACAAATTTTCCAGAATAATTGACAGTTTTCGCAATCAATTAATAACTTTTGTTTTTTTTGAAACTCGCACAATTTCAGGAATATACGAAGTAGAGTAAATTTAGATTCAATTAGATCAAATTTATATTTATTCGAAATTATATCTGTGAAACTACAAACATATTCCAGAAAAAAGTAAATAAATAATCATAGGAAAAACGTCGGAAAATTCATTCAGAAATCGATATATTCAGCTTTTATTCCTTAAATTAGTAAACATTATCTAGAGTTTTACAAATTAGTTGCATTTTTCTGAAGTATTAGCAATTTTTTAAATTTTCGCCAAAAATTTTTAAAATTTTGAACATTGTACAAACTATTCAAAGATTTTTCATTATTTTCAGACACTTTCCACAATTTCAATTTATCATGTAAAAATGAGGGTAAAAATCATATTTCTCTTTACTGAAGTATTCGCAATTTTTGTTTTTCTGTGTCTAACATTTTTGAAATTTCGAACATAATACGAACTATTCCAAGAATTTCCAATTCGGAAAAGTTCGTTTCACTCAAACATTTTTTAATATTTTCAGACAATTTCCACGATCTTTAATTTATCATGTGAAAATGAAGAAAATAGTAATTTCGCTTTTTACTGAATTATTCACAATTTTCGAATTTTCGTAAATTAATAAGTTTTTTTTCGGAAAAATGGACGGTACGTGATCATTTAATGATAACTTTTTCATATATGCACATAAAACGATGAAAAATTCTATCAGTTTCAGCAAATTTCTCAAATTTCTCCAGTTCTTTAATAGCTTGGACTTTAAATTATTTTTATGTTTTCTTTTGATTCTTTCAATATTCTACAATTTTCTTTTATTTTAATTTATATTTTTCAATTTTATTTTAATTTTCTATTAAATTTTCTTTTGATCTTTATTCAATTTTTTAATTTTATTTCAATTTACTTTCATTTTCTTTAAATTTCAATCTTCTTTGATTTTCTTTTAATTCAAATTAAAATTTTTTTTAATTTTTTTCAATTTTAATTCCAATTTTTTTAAATTTTTTTAAATTTTATTTCGAATTTCAACTTTGATTTCCTTTAATTTTCTTTGAATTTTAATATGAGTTTTTAATTTTAATGTTATTTTCTTCAATTTTCTTTTGATTGTCATTTTAATTCTCTCTAATTTTCTTTTACTTTAATTTCAATTTTTCTTTAATTTTCTTATAATTTTCATTGAATTTTAAATTTTCTTTGATTTTCTTTTAATATTAATTTTATTTTCAATGTTTTTTAATTTTCTTTTAATTTTAATTTTATTTTTAATTTTCTAATATTTTCTGTTAATTTTAATCTTATTTTAAATTTTCTTTTGATTTTAATTTTTAATTTTTATTTTGGTTCTCTTTCAATGTTCTTTTAATTTTAACAACAATCTTTCGAAAGTATAAATTTCATCAGTACAAAATGCTGAAAAATTAATTTTCACACAATGTGCGACGAAGATGTGAAAGCAAAGCAAATGTCTCAAGTTACTCATTTTCTTTTTGAGAATGTTTCTCAGTGTGTCATTTTATATTGTAATCAATAAAGTGGTTCAAGTACATGATGATTTAACTAATTAATCCATAAATTATCAATAAATATCATAAATATTTCGCATCTGTCGTGAATATTTTGGCACTTTTTTCGTAAATATTTCCGGTGCCCTGGTAATCAGTCAAAAAATGACTTGTAAAAAAAACCCAATCACGATGTGCCAAAGAAAATCCGTGGGTGAAAATGACTGTTTCGCATGAAGCTCGATCCTGAAGGTCGTTAAAGTTGCCAGAAAAGGACTGGGCTTTGAAAGGCTTTTCAAGGTGCACGACAGAATTATGAATTGTCGCGGGAGTACGTGCGATTCATGATCCGTGATACGCGGTTCGTGTACGCTTATCTGTACACAGGAACAACCATGTTCCGATGGAAAAACATTTTTCAGGAAAAATTTGTTTGTCAACTCGATTCGTGGGTTCGATTGCGAGAGAGCAGTATTTGTGTGTGCACAAAAGAGCTTGTACTCGACTAAATTGAACACGTCTTTTCTATAAATTTCGTGAGTCGTACGGGCGGGAAAAGGGAATCTCGTTCAAAGGTGAAAGCCAAGTAACAATCTCAGTCAAGGGTCACTGCCTTTGGAAATGTGAATTTCCAGAAAATTCCAGGTGAAAGGAGTTTTGGCTGCATTTATTCGAGAGTATTGTGAATTCCATTTGAAAGGTTTCTGCGAGATTCTGACTTTCGTCACATCACTTTTCGTTTCAGCTTTTTTTGGATTTG
Organism: Platygaster orseoliae; assembly: GCA_030522825.1. NCBI lineage: Eukaryota > Metazoa > Arthropoda > Insecta > Hymenoptera > Platygastridae > Platygaster > Platygaster orseoliae. The sequence goes on from JAPYZL010093663.1 coordinate 6,376, forward strand.
CGATTTGTTACATGACTTTTATTTGCTGCATTGCTCTATGTTTTCAAACAAAAATGGCAGTTACACTGGAAAGTCAATCTTATTTTAAGATGCGACAAAATTAAGGGACGACTTGAAATTCGAAAAGTATCTTGCATTCAGTCCCTTTTCAAATTTATGCTCAAGCAAGCAGGTCTTAAATCAAGACAAAATATCTTGAATCTTCTTATTTTAGGACCTGCCTACTTTTAAAATGCCTAAATTCAAGATACTATTTGAATTTCAAAACGTGCCTCGATTTTGTTGCATCTTAAAATAACATTCAATTTTTACAGATTTTAAGATTTCAAGATTCAAAACTGTTGCATCTTAAAATGAGATTCAATTTTTGCTGATTTTCAGATATGGAGATTCAGAATAGACAGTTACTAAGAAAAGTCAATCTTATTTTAAGATGCAACAAAATAGAGAAAAGATTTGAAATTCACTAAGTATCTTGAATTTAGTCCATTTTCAAATTTATGTTCAAGCAAGGAAGTTTCAAATCAAGACAAAATATCTTGAATCAAGAATTAATTTACGCAAATCATGTTTAGTTTTCTTAATTTAAGACTTGCCTGCTTTTCAGATGCCTAAATTAAAGATACCATTTGAATTTCGAAAGTGGCTCGATTTTGTTGCATATGAAAGAAAGATTCGATTTTTACGGATTTAAAGATTTCATAATTCAAAATTGTTGCATCTTCAAATTACTGCAATTTGTCGCATCTTAAAATTGTTGAAAAATTGTTGCATCGTAACATATGATTTAATTTTTACAGATTTTAAGACTTTTAGATTCAAAATAGACACTTACTTGGAAAAGTCAATCTAATTTTAAGATGCAACAAAATTGACTTGAACTTGGACTTGAAATTCGAAAAGTATCTTGAATTCAGTCCATTTTCAAATTTATGTTTAAGCGAGCAAGTTTGATATTATACAAAATATCTTGAATCAAGATTGATTCACGTAAGTCATGTTGAATCTTCTTAATTTATGACTTGCCTACTTTGCAGTAGCCTAAATTAAAGATACTACTTGAATTTCAAAACGTGACTGATTTTGTTGCATCTTTAAATAAGATTCAATTTTTACGGATTTTGAGATTTTATAATACAAAATTATTGCATCTTAAAATTACTGCAAGATTGTCGCATCTTAAAATTGTTGCAGCATTGTTCCATCTTTAAATGAGATTTAATTTTTACAGATTTTCAGATTTCAAGATTTAAAATGGCCAGTTACTTAAAAAAGTCAATCTTATTTTAAGATGCAACAAAATCGAGGGACGATTTGAAATTCAAAAAGTATCTTGAATTCAGTCCATTTTCAAATATATAAGTTCAAGCAAGCAAGTCTTGAAACAAGAATAATTTACTGAAATTATGTTGAAAATTCTTAATTTAAGACCTGCTTGCTTTTACGTCCCCTAAATTTAATATTTATTCGAATTTCAAGACGCACCTCGATTTTGTTGCATCTTAAAATAAGATTCAGTTTTTACAGATTTTAAGATTTTAAGAATTAAAATTGTTGCGTCTTTAAATTGTTGCAAAATTGCTGCATCTCAAAATAAGAGTCAATTTTTACAGATTTCAAGATTTTAAGATTCAAAATAGACAGTGACCTAAAAAGTCAATCTTATTTTAAAATGCACAAAAATAAGAGACGACTTGAAATTCAAAAAGTGTACTGAATGCAGTCCATTTTCAAATTTATATTCAAGCAAGCAAGTTTCACATCACGAAAAAATATTTTGAATCAAGAATGATGTACACAAATCATGTTGAATTTTCTTAATTTAAGACTTGCCTCCTTTTAAGATGCCAGAATTTAAGATACTATTTGAATTTCAAAACGTGGCTGATTTTGTTGCCTCTTAAAATAAGATTCAATTTTCACGGATTGGAAGATTTTATAATACATAATTGTTGGATCTTAAAATTACTGCGAAATTATTGCATCTTAAAATAAGATTCAATTTTTTTAGATTTTAAGATTTAAAGATTCGAAATTGTTGCATCTTAAAATAAGATTCAATTTTTACAGATTTTAAGATTTCAAGATTCATAATAGGCAGTTACCTAGAAAAGTCAATCTTATTTTAAGATGCAATAATAGTAAAGGACGACTTGAAATTCGAAAAGTATCTTGAGTTCAGTCTCTTTCAAATTTATGTTCAAGCAAGCAAGTTTCAAATCAAGACAAAATGCCTTGAATCATGAATGATTTACGAAAATCGTGTCGAATGTTCTTAGTTTAAGACTCACCTACTTTTAAGATGCCTAAATTTAAGATACTATTTGAATTCCAAGACGTACCTCGATTTTGTTGCATCTTACGATAAGATTCTATCTTTACAAATTTAAAGATTCAAAGATTCAAAATTGTTACATCTTGAAATTGTGCCAAAATTATTGCATCTTAAAATTAGATTCAATTTTGCAGATTAAAAGTTTTTATGATTATAAATTGTCGCATCTTAAAATTTTTGCGAAATTCTTGTATCTTGAAATAAAATTCAATTTTCACAGATTTTAAGATTTTAAGATTCAAAATAGGCAGTTACCTAGAAAAGTCAATCTTATTTTAAGATACAACACAATTAAGGGACCACTTGAAATTCGAAAAGTATCTTGAATTCAATCCATTTTCAAATTTATGTTTAAGCAAGCAAGTCTTAAATCAAGACGTTATGTCTCATTCAAGAATGATTTACTCAAATTTTATTGAATTTAAAAATGAAATTCAATTTTTACAGATATCAAAATCATAGAATCCAAAATTGTTGCTTCTCAAAATAAGACTAAATTTTTAGATTTTAAGATTTCAAGATTTAAAATAGACAGTTACCTAGAAAAGTGAATATTATTTTAAGATGCAACGAAATTAAGGGACGACTTGCAATTCAAAAAGTATCTTGAATTCAGTCCATTTTCAAATATATAAGTTCAAGCAAGCAAGTCTTAAATCAAGACGATATATCTCAAACCAATAATGAATTTAAGATGCCTAAATTGAAAATCATATTTGAATTTCAAAACGTGCCTCGATTTTGTTGCATCTTAAAATAAGATTCATCAATTTTTACAATTCTGAAATTATTTCAGGAATGGGAACAAAAATTCGGGAAATTCATCATATGTTTCTCAACTTTTAATGAAGATCACAAATGCATTTTTCAAGTAGGTAAGAAAAGTTGCTCAACACCTCGCGCTCGTTACTTGAGCCGCTTTGCCCAATTCCATTTCCGAGCATTTAATCCGACTTGGCGATTCTTTTCCTTTTGTCGGGTCCAACTTGCTACAAGAATTACAAGCGTCCTGATTTCTGAAACTTGCTGCTGCAGATTGTCGGCTTTGTTTGTAAATACACAATGCGGAAATCGAGCGTACAGCTTACATATTCGATACAGTTCGAGATTCTTTTTTCATAGTTCTGTAGAATACATTAAACTTCGACCTATTTTAATTAATACATGAAAAAAGGGCAATTAGTGGAATTTCCATAATTTGAATCTATTCGTTTGTCATGATTATCGGAATGGGGTTTTCTAATGATTCGAAGATGATAATTAACAATATACAGAATAGGAAATAAAAATTGGAAACTCAAAAATTACAATAATCATATTGATGACTTATTACTTAATTGAACATGAAAAATGTGCAACTTTGAAAATCGTATAAGCTGGAAATTCTTAACTAAAAATACAACATTCCAAAAAACTCCCCAAAAAAATTCGCAGTCAATTACACAGTTTTAATGATTTTTAATCCAAAGTCAACATCATGAAAAAACTTAACACTATTCTAACCTGTTGAAAAGTTTTCGTTAACTATCACGAATTTCACACTTAAATACATAATTCGTAGTTTATTTATCACCAAACAACTTTCTCGCCCCAGAAATATTTCAGCATCGATCGAATCGTGCCTGCTTGATTGATTGTTGCAGTTTTTTCTGCAGTTTTTCCCGTCGTCGAAAATGCGCCTATTCATAAAATACGGGATCGATCGTTAGGGAGAAACAAAAACACGTCTGATTATACGCTTTTCCACCTTGCACTTTGCGACATTAGCATTTTTATTAACGCATTAAATGCTCGTAAATGGGATCATCGCCATCAAAACGACATTCGAAATATGGATTTCGCCGACCCGTCAGATTTGAATGTTTTATTCAATATTTTTATCGGCACGAGAATGAAATATGGCTCGGCAAGAATACGGATAACAATGTATGCAGATAAACTGACCGAAGGTTTTGTGCATTTCGAGAGTTCGCGTTTTCTTTTCAATCCATGTATTGACGGGAAAGGAAATTTTTCATGGGGATAAAGGAAAATAAAAATTTTCAAATTCAATGAAATTTTAATGAAGGTCAGTTGCATTTTATACTTAAAAATGATACTTATACAAATTATTAAAAGAATACATCAAATTGTAAAATCATCAAAAAAAATGTAACTTTTCAAAGTTGAACGACATTCAGAACTTTCAATGTAACTGACTCAAAAATAACAATAATCCTTGTTTTTTAGAAAATATTATTTAAAAAGAAGTTGTATCATAAATGTTTATTAGAAATTTCAACAGTTGTATCAACTCAGTGATTAAGGGGGGAAAATCTAGAAATTAGGAAAATGCTATAAATATGAAAAACATTTCAAAATCCATAAATATACCGAACATTTTTTTTAATAATACAAACTCTTAAGAAATACTGAAAGTTATAAAATTCAAAGAAAGAACTGTTTTCTAGAAAAATATGAAAAAATACCTACAATCTGTATATTTGTGAATTTTGGAGCATTAGGTTTTAAAAATCGTACATAAAAATTTATAAAAATACTTAGAAAACGCTACAGTATCATAATAATGCTGAAAAAAATACGAAAATACAAAATATAAATAATCTCTATACATGTAATAATCCTAGAAATATTATGAAATTACTGAAAATCGATCGAACTTTCAATTCTGGAGAATCGAATTATAGAAAGCTGTGAAGAAATCTAGAAAAAAAATTAAAATCCATACAAATTTGTACTAGAGAATCCTTAGAAATTTTTTAAATCGTAGACAATTGTGAGAAACACTAGAAATCTATCGATGCTCAAGATCTGAATAGATATAATTTTCTTCAAAATTTTAAAAACCTTACATCCTAGAGCATCAAACACAAATAATATGTAGAGGAATCTATAAAAATACTAGGATATTCTTTGAATTGTAAAAATACCAAAAAAAAAGGGAACACAAAAATTTCAAAAATCTGTATAAGGCATAATGCTTGCTGTTAAATTAATAACAATACTTAAAATATTTTGAATTTTCAACTCTATAGCGTCAGACTCTAAACATCTTTAAAAATACTATAAAATATCAAAATATATAATAAATATTACACAACACAAGAGGTCTAGTAATAATTGAATAAATAAAATACGTTTTGATGTAATTTTTTTGAAAATCTATAAAAATATTCGATTTTTTCACATTTTTAATTCTTAGATTATTGAATTCTTATACAGAAAATCTAGAAAAATTACACCCAAAAAATTAGACTTAGGAAATTGAACTTGAAAGATATAACATAAAATGTTAATAAAAGAAAATTGAACCTAGAAAATTTTAATAGAAGTATATTGAACATAGAAAGAAAAATCTTGAAAATTTGAATACAAGAAAATCGAACACAGAAAATTGAACCTGAAAACTGAATAGAAATCAATAATTCCTGAAACATTGGATTGCAGAAATTACATGAACAATTTTGAAATCGTCTCATCTCAGTCAATTTTCATCGGATCGAGCTGATTTTTAGCTTAAAATGTTCGTGAGACTATAGAGCTTCTCATGAATTTTTTCATGCGTTTGAAAAATGTAATTCTTAATAACTGAAACGATTTAATTTTTTTGTAACAACAGCAACGATAAAAACTAACGCTCGACCGAGTTTCCAATCTTGATTACGGTATAGCTTTAAATTCTAACTAGAATTTAGTCAAAATATTCCCAATATGTATAAATTCATTGATATTTAAGATATATGCAATTTTAATAGTTTTTACATATTTTTTCTATACTGCACTTTCACGGAATTGTAAGGAAAATATTAATTTTCAAGATTTAATAAAATTCAAAGATTACCATATACGATACAAATTATTAAATTATTCTCACATTTTTTACTGAAGGCAAAATCTGTAAAACGATGACAAAGTAATAAAAATTAAACACATTATTGAGTTTCATCAAAATGCACATTAAAATATCAGCAAAAACGAGTGAATATTCAGTGAAATTCACTGAAAAAATTATTTCGTTGTAGGCAAAAGTTGATTCAACCATTTGGATAAAATTTCGAAATAAGCAAAAATAAGAAAAAAAAATTGATTCTGGAAGTATTTACATCTACTTGAAGATAGTTGTTGATGAAAAACAGAAACTAACAATTCAAGAGATTCGAATATTCACGAAAAAGATTGCTATGTACTAAAAAAACAAATGCGTCAGCAGAAAAAATTTTCCACTTGTTTATCATTATCGTAAGGCGATTCTATTGCAATTAAAATACTCACGTTTTATATGTTATCAACACAACAAAAATTGATTCTTAAGTAGTGTGATTGCAAAACTAATGAGTTTCGTTTTTACCGGGAAAAACCTGAACATTATCAGCTCACTCGTCGCATGTATATAGAGTGACGATCTAAGAACGTAGTCACAAGTTTGAGTTGTGCGTACTCGAGACAGTGCAGCGATGAAAAAACTAGTGGAAATATTACTACTATGCCTTGCGGTGAGTGCAGTGGCATCAGATACGACAAACAACATAATGGATTTCTGGAAAGAACAGTACGCAGCTTTTAAAATAGGAAACCCTGAAAAAGTTGTACTATTATTGGGAGATACGGGCACTGGAAAAAGCAGTCTGGCTCTACTTCTCACGGATACGGTTTCGGAGGCAACCAAGGACAACAAAGACAGCAATTTGTCTCTTATAAAAGATAGAAATTAGAAAATTGGGAATGTTACAGGAACTTCCCGAACAATTACTCCAGAACCAGTTATTGACCGAAACAGCAATATCGCTTATTACGATTGCCCGGGATTCGAAGATACAAGATCGGCGGAGCATGACATAACCATTGGATATCTCGTCGAAAAGTTATTGAAACAAGCGAAATCTTTCAAAATCGTGCTCGTTGTCAATCATTCAAGTGTTCAAGTTTCAATAACGCGAACGGATTTTCCTGATTTTATAGAGAAAATTATCAAATTATTCAAACATATCGACGATTACAAAGATGGAATAGCAATGGTTTCCACAAAGGTAGTGAAAACTGGCGAGAGGATCGAGGGTAAAGTTGTACAAGTGAATGACGCCTCAGTGGTCGGGCAAATGGTAGATTACCTGAAAGAATTGCAAAATACGACTATTCAAGAAATGTCAGACAACGATATGCCTGTAGAAAAACGGGAGTTCAACGAGGAGAAACTGAAGCTTCTGAATGTTTTACTAGAAAATAATGGCAGAACTGATAATGGTTACGACAGACTTGCCATTTTCCGTCGACCCAGCAAACTTGGCCTACTCTCCAACGATAGATTGATTCAGAAAGAAAAACGCAATATACAAAAGATGATCAGAGAAAATCTCGAGTTTGTTGGCCAAGACAAAAACATGAAATATGGGCTCATAGTCTCAACAAAAGCGCATGTGTATGTTCATGATTTGATACATAGAATTGTAAATACTGAACTACTCAATAGCGTTTCAAGCATTATTAGTGAGATAAACCAGTATTACAAAAATGTCATGGAAAATACACATGATTTCACGATGCTGAACAGCACTCTTTTCGAGAGTGATAACCTTCTGGATGAAATAAAATCTACTGATACTCTGACGTTCGCGAAAGAACTGGTTCAAAAAGCAAATAGCATGATCGACGACTCATTGCGTAACAACACGCAAAAGCATATTGAGTATATCGAATTTTTATTGAAAATTGAGAAACAATCCCTACAAACTCCTGACAGTTTTACAAAGCAGATAGTTGAGGCGAAACTCTACATCAAAACTCAATATGATACGAACGTTGATAAATATGTAAAAAGATTGTTGCAAGATACAATGTTCTCTACCGTTCAGGCCATATCCACTGAAATTGAAGAATATTACGCTTACGTCGAGAAAAACGAAACGGACATTTACCTTTTGCACGAAAAGCTATCTAAAGCTCATGGAGACCTGTCGAAAGTTAACTTGTTGAAGTTGCAATCACTCGTTGACACAATTAAGAATTTAAAAATTACAATTAAAAATGAAAATCTCAACGAGCTCAAAGATCTTGTTAGAACACTTGAAGATGTTTCGGAATTAGTTGAGAAAAGCAGGAACTTTATAATACCATCTACAGTTGAACTACAAGGGGTTTTGCAAGGATTCGAGGAAAGCGTTTTGTGGTATGGTTATATGATAATCCTCGATAGCAACTTACCTTTTCCTACTGCCAAAACGACTCCAAGTGAAGCAGACTTAATCCAAATAATTATAAACGCGTGTGACAATGCTAATAATGTGGATGAGCTCAGTTTTAGTGCACTATCGGTGTTCGTCCCGAAAAACGACAAGAAAATAACTATTCTGAAAGATGTGCATTTGAACTCGGAGAAAAAGAAAAAATTGCAGACTATTCTGTCATCCTTCGTACAGAACCCAACGATAATATGTTCAGAAGGGAATGTGATGACTGTAACAGGCACAGTCATCAGGATGACTCAAGTTATCTCTGATGAAACATGTTTCCGGAATGCTAGATCTATTGAGATTTTCGCTTCTGTTTCCGTTATCATTGATAGCTCTGTTGAAAAAACTGGTACTAATTTGAGCATGGCAATCATGTCACCAGTATGGACTGTGATTGACTCTCAATTGATC
>JAPYZL010093672.1:0-29089 GCA_030522825.1 Platygaster orseoliae
GATGGACAATACTTTCATTAAGGTATTCATTCATTTTGTTTTTAAAATAAGCTCTAATTTTTAATTAAAAACCGCACGAATTAATTCCTAGACCAGATATAAACAACTTTTTGCGATGTCACTTGTTTTTCCGTCAATATTTTATACAACCCGTCAATTTTTTAGTATTTTTTAATTTTCTAACCATATGTAGCTATGTGAAATGATTTTGTAAAAAATTATGAATTGTATCACATTCCTAAGAATCGTTAAAGATTTTGGGGTAAAAAAAATTGGGACTAAATTTTTTGGGAAAAATATTTGTGGGAAAAACGTTTTTGCTCTCAAACCTAAAAGTCGAGCGGGCGAGGATTTTGCCGATTTGACAATAGGGCCAAGCTGATGAGGATCTCCAGCAATCACAATCTGACCATGAACTCGACCACGATGTTGTTTGCTTTGGCCGCTAGTCATCAAAAATGGAATCAAAATTTCAGGCTCCGTACACTGGGCACCTTCATCAATGAAAATGTAATTAAAGTACGACGGTCTCAATTTCATCCCAACCAACCTATTATTCGAACCAACCAAAATATTAAAAAAATGTTTCCACATCAACTTCAAAAAAACGTTTTTCAATTTAACAGTGATTTTTTTTGCACTAAAAAAAGCAAATTATTAACCTCATGCAATTGGTCAATGTTGACACAACAATTTTTTTCATTAACAAAATGTCTTTTGGAATTTTAATTCCTATCCCATCAACAAAATTTGCGCATTTCATCATCCTCATTGGGATGGTATTCCTAAAAAAAAATTTATTTGTATAAATTTTATCAATGCAGAGTAACGAGAATATCGAGGACGTAAAAATACTTACGGCTCTTTTGAAGGACTGTAATATCTCAAAATATCCATATGAGGAATGTACTGTAAAAGCCTTTTGGAAATTTCGTCAGCGGCAGCGTTTGAGGGAGTGCAAATTAAAACTCGATTCGAAGGATCTTGTTTCCAAATCTTAAAAATTTTGTATTTATTGCATATTTTTTATATGAGTATAAAGAACTTAAGATTATTATTCACAATAAACCATAATGTTAAATTCAAGTTACACCGAAAATTCCAGTGAAAATTGAAAGGAAAAAATAAAATATTGAACATGATTTCATTGTAATTCAAAAATGTTAGAAGTTATTCATATGAAGTTATACATACATATCAACGTTAAAAAAAAACTAGTGAAAATGAAACATCCTAAATTCAATATAATTCAATTAATTATTATATGAAAACTATTAAAAAATAAAATATGAAATATACATATATTTATATAAAATATAGAAATAAATTCAAACCTGACAAATCGCCTCAACCAAAGTTGAGGTTTTTCCAGTTCCCGGAGGTCCAAACAAAATGTAAGGCGCTGGTTTTGCGGTCTGAGCAATGATATGTTCGACAGCTTGTTTTTGTTCGCGATTGGCCTCGATATTTCGATTAAACCAAGAATTGCATCTGAAAAATTCTGGCCGTTACAAACCTAATCTCAGTACTATCAATAATGATTTCATGTAAAAATTAATCATCCAAAAAATAATAAAATAAAAAAACCAAACTTTAGTAGATTCATTAACATATTTAACTTATGAAAACATATTTTCATGATTTTCAAATTACTGAGTGTTAGATAACTACTATTTTTTTATCTTTAATTTATTGTATCTAGGACTTTCAGTATTTTTTATATTTTTTCTATTAATACGATGTGAAAGATTTAAGTTTTAGTATCTCTATGCAAAAAAAAATTTATAATAATAATAAAACTAAAAATATAGAAATAATGATAATAAAAAATATTGCATTAAAGTAGATTTAATAAAAATAAAAATGAGTGCAAATTATTAAAAATTAACTGACTGAAATCTAGAGGGTTTTAAAATTTAAACAAAATTCAGAATTTTGAGTATCACAAATTCCAAAATATAAACAATCCAGGCTTTGGGAGAAATTTTTTTAAAAACAAATTTCCATTACAAATATAGAATAACGAAAGAATATAAATTTTAAAAATTATTTCAACTCAGTGAGTAATGATATGTGGATCTTTTAAATCATTCTAACACTGAAAAAATACCAGAGGGAATGGAAATTTATGGAAGTACAATTTTCAAAAAAAATTTTCTAATTAAAACTTTGGATCCCAAAGCATGAAATTCTAAAAAATTTATGGCTGTTGAATTAAAAGAATATCTTTAAAAATACCAGAAAACCCTACAAAGTTTAATAGGTATAAAAATACAAAAATATAAGAAATCTTTAAAAACACTGAAAATTAACGAAAATTTCAACTCTAGTCCATTAAATTTTAAAAATCTGAACGAAAATTCACAAAAATACCAGCAATTCATGAAAATAATGGAAAATTTTTAAAAAATTCATAAACACTTAAAAAAAAAATGGAAATTAAAACTAGATATCAATATATATACCTTAAAAAAATGTACTATAGAAATAGTTATAATTTCCTCAAATATTCATAAAAATTATTCTAAAGCTTTGAATTTTAAAAATCAAAATAGAAATCTCCTAAAATACCACAGAAAACCCTTTTAACTGTATATAAATACTGAAAAGATTCTGACTTCTGAAAAAATTATTCAGCTACTCAAAATTCATTGAATTTTCAATTCTGTAACATCCAATTCTATGAATTTATAATTATAGAGAAATCCATAGAAATACTAAATATACTTAAAAAGTACCACAAAGTATACAAAATAAAAACATAACTAAATCTTTGGCATACTAAAGATCTCAAAAAGTACCAGGAAATATACAAAAATTTCATAAATACCAAAAAATACTTTGAATCTAGAATGTAATACAGAAATCTTTTTTAAAAAAAAAACCATAAAACCTTCCGAATTATAAAAATACTGAAGAAACATTAAAAATACTGAAAGAACTAGAAACAGTTAAAGGTAAAAAGTATTTAAAACTCAGTGATTCAAAAAACATGAAAATATGTTTTCATTTTAAAATACGCTAATGAAAAATTGAATTACAATAATGGAAATAGTTGAATAACTTTAAAATTCTGAAACATAAAAAATAAAATTGAAACCGCAGGTAAAGTCAAAAATCAAACCTTAGATAATCCCAAAGGAAATATATTTTTTCAATAACCACCCCCCCCCCTTAAAAAAAATTGTTCTGTCTACGCCCTCGATCTAAAGATGTCAATAATTTCGATATTTTCCCATTGATGGCATTGATATCAATATAGAATTTAATTTTCATTATTTTCACACTACAATGAGTAATTTGCTAATGAATTTTTATGATACACGTAAACTAGAAATTTTAAATAAATTATTCTGTTATACATTTTAAATCGTTAAAAATAAAATACTTAATTTTACACCCTATATTAATTTCCACATTATTATATCATTTTGTACATCGAACAAAACCCCTAGCGATATGCAACCGGTCACGCAGAACAGCTTGCATTGTTTGCTTCACAAATTAGAATTTTTTAACGTTTTTCAGGACTTTCATTGATCATCAAACTGTACATGAAATTTCCTTCTCTTTAGCAAAAAATCACCTAAAGAGTAAATTGCCTTACTGAAGATGAGAATTGTATTGTAATAAAAAAATTGTAATAATATTTCAGTACAAATTAAAAATGTATTTTCATAATACTCAGTGAAAATAATATCTCCAAAACCATTTTACAACCTGAACGAAAACTTTATACTCACGACGCAGCTAAATTGTGCACTTCCTTAGCTTTAGGGTACAAAAAAGGCACCAACTCGAAATCCTTCATCATTTTTAACGTTATAAAACAGCAATCCATTGGATAATCATTTCCAGAATATTTTCTTCTATCTTGCTCGGTAATTATTTTCCCTGAGAGTTTCAGCGCATTCCAGATACGATCATTTTCGCGTTTTCTTATATCATGCTCAATGTACATTAAAACCCTAAAGGACTCCAAATGCTGGTCTTTTGGAATTTCCAATTTCGTTTTCATAGCGTACAACAAGCTCAAATCTTCATTATACCTGAACTTTGTGATATCTGGGATTTCTTCAAGGTTCAAAAGAGCCGCTTTTACAATTGGCGGTATTTTTTTCGGAGGAACGAAGCATTTCAACGGAGATTGAAATAAACTTACTCTACTACCTCCTTTACTGTAACAAAAAAAAATATAAGTTAATAAACGACAGTTCGATTTTTTCTGCAGATTTCACTAATGCCCAGTGAACATTCATGATATCATTTTTGACCACGCCATGTCATATCATGATATATATCACTGTCAAATGACTTCATTATGTCAAATGATGATATCATGACTTTTCGTGTTATGATATTCCATGACATCATAGTATGACATCTCTTGTTTTGCAAGCCATGATATCATATGATCTGCTGATGACGAAGCATATGTATGCAATATGATGTTATCCATGACATGACATATCATATGATTACATTATGAAATCATAAATGCTTACTGGGTGTTTGTATATAATTATACCTAAATTTTTCCCATCCACGTTTTTTTGTCTTCTCCTCATTTCTTATTACTTTACTTTCCTTCTCTCCATGATCAGCTAATTCCAGCAGAAGCGCATCTTCATCAAGTTGGTCCATTTTTACAAATCTGAGGAGATGAAACAAGAATAACAGAATTTGTTGAATATCTATAAATCCTCATAGCATTTAATATTGCCTTAAGATTGCGACATATTGCAAGTGAAATATTACATCTTGCAGTAACGTTGCAAAAATCTTGTGGGAAGACAGCAAAAATGTTACTGCAATATGAAAATATTCCCCATAATTGCATTTGCAATATTGCATACATATTTCAGCAATATTCCAGTAATCTTTAGTAATATTTCAATCTTGTGACAATATTAATGAAACATTACAAGAGCAACATTTCAAAGAAAAAATGTCATTAACACTGCAGTAACATTCCATAAACATTCCATATACAATTTTGTAGAGAAAATATTAATGGTAAATTACAGACGAAATTATAGAGTAATATAAGCATTTCAATCTTGCAACAATATTCATGAAACATTACAAAAGCAAGATTTCAAAGAAAAGATCTCATTCACAGTGAAGTAACACTTCATATACAATCTTGTGAAGATAATATTACTGGTACATTGCAGCAATATTATACGAATTTCTGCAATATTACATGCCGGCTGGGTCATTTTTGCAGTAGCATCAAATTCGTGAAATTACTGAAAACTTATATAAAACATTGTATGATGTATAGGGTGTTTCATAGTGAGTGGAAATCCTTGAAATCATGAATTCTTCATGAAATTCGAAGACGATTTTCACTTTGCCATTTTTTACAAAACTCAAAATAAAAAAGGTTATTTACCCGACAGATCCAAGATTAACCCAACTCGGTTAATTTTGAGTTAATTTGGGTTAAAGTTGCGAAAGTCTGTAATAAGACGTTTTCTGTGGTTATAAAACCACTTGAGTATTCCTAAAGTGATGGAAAAGTGCGAGTTCTGAGTCATAATTTTGTTCTATAAACAGTTGCAAATAATTTTGTTGAAATTTAGAAAATAGCAATCACGCTAAAGCGAACATGATTGCTATTTTCTAAATTTCAACAAAATTATTTGCAAGTGTTTATATGACAAAATTATGACTCATAACTCATTTTTCCATCATTTTAGGAATACTCAAGTGGTTTTATAACCACCGAAAACGTTTTGCTACAGACTTTCGCAACTTTAACCCAAATTAACCCAAAATTAACCGAGTTGGGTTAATCTTGGATCGGTCGGGTAAGTTTTCAATTTTTCAACAACAAAAGTTATTCAAGTTTTCAATTTTTCAACAAAAAAAGTTATTCAAGTTTTCGACTTTTCAACAACAAAAGTTATTCAAGTTATTCAACTTCAACAAATTCGAGTTATTTAACTCCAACAAAAATCAACTACAAAAGTTATTCAAGTTATTCAACTTTTCGTAAAACTCAAAATCAAAAAAGGTATTTGAATTAAAAGTTTCAACTTATCAGATTTCTCAGATGTCAAACTCGAATATCTTTTTTGTTATGCATTGTAGGAGATTCTTCCGAAAATGGACTAAAAAACCATTGTTTTTTGCAAAATATTGCTTTTTTTGGGAAAAAGTGCAATTCATTATTGAAATAATTAATAATAATAAATAACATAATAGTGTTAATTAAGTAATAAAAATTATTTCAAAATAAATAATATAATAATAAATGAGTATGTAATAATACAAATTTATTAAATAATAAATTACACTGTTTCCCAACAAAATCATGTTTCCTAAGAAAAAACAATATTTCGCAAAAAACAATTTTTTCAAGACCATTTTTGGAAAAATTCCCTAAAACGCATAATTACCTCTTTTTTCATTCTGAGTTGTGTATAAAATGGCAAAAGAAAAATTGTCAAAAATTTCATGAAAAATCCATGATTTCAACGATTTACGATCACTGTGGAACACGTTTATGATAACAAAAACAAAGTAGGTGAATAAATTTTGACCTTGAGTACACTTTTTACAACTTTGAGATATGACAATTCAAATGCCTACCGTTCTGACCGTTCTGACTGCGTAATTAGGCAACTGCGGGTCTACGAGATGCTACGTAATACTGATGTTAACTGGATGCAACCAGATGCAACTTGATGTTTTACGACACGGGAAGCAAAGTAAAACGTTGCGTTGTGAAAGTTGAGAATGTGTTGATAAAGAAGAGCTATTTGGTGTCCATATACGCGGTATATCTGTAGCGGATTCCGCGAACAGCGGCGGAAACAGGCGAACATAGCCGAACGGAGACGGAAACTGCCGAACGCGTACGAGTAAACACGAGTAGCAAACAAGCACATACGTTGAAAACATTCCATTTGTTTTTGTTGGTAGGAGAATGTTTGGATTTTAAGTTTCTTTGAGTTTCTTTTTATTTAATGATGAATCTACAAAAGTATCGCGTTTTTAAATGTTTTAATAGTGAACGCGAGTGTGTTTGTGTTAATTTTAACATCATTTACAGCGGATTTGAAGCAGCTGAGTGCGTAAATAAACAAAAATTATCTTTTTTTAAGAATGGTATTGGCTATCTATTATGGAAATGAATTTAGCATCGAAGATTGAGATTTTTAGAATGATTTTCCAACTGAAATGGCTTTTAAAAGTATGTTATTATTGGAAGAATTGCGAAATTTTGGAAAAGTATTGTAGAAATTGTGTATACTTTTGAAATGTTTTTGGAGTTTTTGGGATTGTGGGAAATGAGGAATTAAGAACTGTAATTTGTAAATTAAATGTAATTTACTAATAAACTTTGTAAATATACATTTTTTTTTATTTACAAAATACTTTTTATTTTGTAATAATTAATGTAATTATTTTAAATTTGTAAATAAAAAAACTCAATTTGTAATTAAATGTGTATTTTATTAATTTTTTAATTAATGTAATTAATAATTTACTTCTTAATTTAAGTTTCTTATAAATCATTTCTGTAATTTATTAATTTAATATATTCTAATTAATGTGTTCTTTGTAAATAAAAAAAGTTCTATGAAACAGGAAGAAAAAAGATAATGAAATAAAAAAAGGAAGTTGCGCAAATAAAAATAAAAAATTAAATTAAAAAAAAAAAAACAAAATGAACAAGTTATATAATTTTTTGATTGGTTCTAATAAAATAATGAACATTATAAAACTATAGATTGTTTTATAAGGAACAATTTTATTGTACATAAAAATTTAAAAAAGTTGACAGAATTGACGAATAACGACAAATCCTAATTAGTTGAAAGAATTTTTATAAAATTCAAATGGATTTCAATAGTTTGTATATTTCACATTTTGAAAATTTGAATAAATAAATTCTGTAAACTTCAAAATATTTATAATATTTCAGGAAATGTTTATACATTTTTTTCACTATATTTTTTTGAATTGTGCATGTGTTTTTTCCAATTTTTAAATTACACAAAATTATACAAAGTTAGACAATTTTTTATGACATTTGAGAATTTTTGAAAAATTAAAAAATCGAAATTGCAAATTATTCAAAACTGTTCTATAAAATTTGAAATCATTTAATTTATTCAAAAGCTAAAATTCTTTTTAAATTCTATGCGAAAGCTGTTAAAATCCAAAATTAAATTGCAACCATGATTCCAAAAAAAATGAAAAAGTTTTTTTTTAAACACAAAATCTACTGCTTAATTTGTCAAAAAACCCGTCGTAGACTTTCCTTCATTTTCTGATTTCTTCTGAAAAAAATTTATTCTTCAACAATATTTGTATTTTTAATCCGATCTCAATTTCACAAATAGTTTTTCTAACTTTCGAATTAACTTGAAAAATATAATAGTAGTTGCAATTTTATTTTTGAATTTTAATAGCTCTCACGAAAACTGCCTTAAGAATTTCGGAACTTGAATAAATTACAATTTTTCAGAGTGTTTAAATTAGTCAAAGTTATTCAAAAATTTAGTATTTTTTGAACGTTTCTCAAATGGTGAATAGTAAAAAATTGAAAACAGATGATATAATTAAAAAAAAAATTGTGTTGAACTAAAAAAATGAAAGAAAATAAATAAACAAGTCAGATAATTTAATTGATTCTAATTACATAACGATAATTACAAAAATTTACAAGAAGCATATTTTTACAACCACAAATTGTTCGATTATAAACAACTTTTCGAAAATTCATGTCAGGTGCTTTCAAAATTGCTATTGTTATAGTTTTTGCTTTATCGCTAGTAGCTATTTAGCATTTGAATGTTTTAAAAACTTTTTAAACATTCCTAGAGCAACACGCATTTTCTATAACATTTATCAATCTTCTACTTACATACACACGTTGTTTAATAAATATATATTTTGTAAGAAATAACACAAACATTTTGTTTCAACATAAAAAACCCTACTAAACTATATAATACTGGTATTGAATCCAAAAATATTGAGTTTTTAAATCAAAATTTTTAACTTGAGAAATTTTTAAAATATAAATACAAACAAATTTTCGTTTTTGAATGTGAAAGTAAAAAGACATGACGATTTTTCATAGAATTGATTTTCACGAAGACTCAAAAAATATAACTTTACGTTGCGACAATAATATTATTATTCATAAACTAAGATAAAGCACGTCACGTTGCAAAAGATTACGTTCTGAGACATCGAAAAATTGCGTGAAGATTGAAACGTGCGATTATGCAAAAATACTTCCACATTGGAAATGATATCTTCAAGATTCTTTTCGCTTATGCTTTCAAGTAAACTTTGTATGAAAAACTTAAAATTGATAAAAAATATTGATCACGAGTAGCAACAGATAAATCTATTTTTTTTTCCAAGTGTAATTACCTAATAAATTTGAGATTCTTCACGTAGAATATATTCAAAACGGCTCTTTTCATTTCAACATTTTGAAAATTCATCACGTGTGAGAAAATGAGTCTTTTTTGGTCTAAAAAATGTGACCAAAAAATTCTTGAAGGTCCGAAGTTTCCGAAGAATCCGTTCGAAAACTTGTCGAGTTTGAATTGGAACTGGTGAAATTTTCGCCGTCACTAATACTGAGAGAGTTCAGTTTGTCGCACAGGAATCCGTCGATCGAATTTTCCGCTGACATATCATCATCGTCCTCGTTTTCTGAAAATTTAAATAATTTTAAACAATTATTTTTATGTTGGGATGTGTGGGATAGAGAATTTCACTGGTCGGGAAAGAAAGTAATCCCTAAAAATCTAGGGAATCTTTGAAAAATTCGGAAAATTTGAGTTATTACGAAAATTTTAAATCCCGATAAAAAATTTCTTATTTTAATATTATTTATTATAATATGTTAATTTTTTACGCTTTTTAGGGGCTTTCAATATACACAATTCATGAAAAAAAATTTTTTTTTTACTTTGAATTTTATGATTCTTGATTGAACAATTACAAAATTGAGAAATTCAAAAACTATCTTTGAATAAAAAAAAGTGACTTGGACTTTTGAATAAAAAAAATACACTTCGATGCTATTTTTTAACTGAAAATCAATTAGTTCGAATTTTAGATCCCATGAATTTTTTCAGGAGATTTTTTTTAATCAAATGAACTACAAAATAAAATTCAAAAAGAAAGAAATTTATGAACAAATTGGCAAAGTTATAGTTTTTGATTTAATAAGTAAAAATTAAACATTTCAAGATCAAAGAAATTTGTGATTTTGACATTTTGAGTAAGAAATTTAGAAAATCGTTATAAAATTTATTCATTAGATGTAAAATTATATTAGTTAAAAATAATTAAGGCTTTGTGTTTAACTAATGAAAAATAAAAAATTTGAGTACAAAAAGTTTTGTAACCTCGATATTCTCAATGAAAAATTTTTTTCATTATTTACATAAATGGCAAATTTTCATTAATAAATTAAGTAAGTTCTGATATTTTTTCTCATATACAAGTTATTAGTAGAAAAATTCAAAATTTTTGAATTATAAAATAATGTTTGAATGAATAAATCCTGACTTATTGTAAGTAGTCTAAACAAAAGTATGCAATTTACTGATATCAATTGATTATAAAAATCAATTATTTGGAATTTTATGTATCAATAATTTTTAACTCTGATTTTTTCACCAAACGTACTGTAAAATAAGAGTTTAAAAAGACAAGAAATAATAAATTTTAAATCGAGATGGAAATATATTTGTTAAGTAAAAAGTAGAAATTGCGAGATTAACAAAATTTCTAATTTTGATATTTTGAGTGAGAAATTTTGAATTTTGTAAAAATATTCTGCATCAAAAAAACAAATTGATTCCATTATTTTGAATTTATGTTGATAAATTTAACTTCTGAAAAATAAAAATGTTAGATGAAAAAAGATTTGTGATCTCGATGTTTTGAATGAGGTATTTTCGACAAAACTTTTTTTATTTGATTAAATGGTAAAATATCAATAATGAATAAAAATTACTGCATTAGTAAAAAAATATAGTTTTTTTATTATGTAAAAACTGAACATTAAAACTTTATGGCAAAACGTGCGAATCATTTGAAAATAACGAAAAACATTATTTATTAAAGATTCTGTTTCAGACATTTAATTTCAAAAAATCATTCGATCGATTTGTTTTAGAAAGATGGTAAACACCAGAAGAAAAATTTGTGTTGAAATATTTAATATGTTTACTGATTAATAACTATCGTAATGAATGTCGATTTTAACGAAATTCACCAAAAATATAATCTCAAATTTTTTGCACAAGAGGAAATGTTTGGTTCCAGCAACCATTAATTTGCCAAAATCTGGACCAACCCAAGTTTTCGTTATAAAAACCGGTACACAATTTTTTTAACGAAAACTATAGTTGAGATAGTTTTAACTTTATTTATCGTATCCAAAACTTTGAGTTGTCTATATTTTACTAAAATTATTTGGTTGCTGGAACCACACATTTTTTATGTACGATCATAAAATTCCTGTTTCATAAATCGAACACCATTAATGAAGAAAACTGGATTTAAAAATTCATCAGAGATAGAATTTCGAAATAATTTATTTTAAACAAATTAGTAGAATTTTTTACTTCGTCAATAAAAATTCACCAATTTCATTTTTTTTCTAAATATAAAATATAAATTTAAATAACTTAGTAATTGTTCTGAATTATTAGCAATAAAAAACTTTGTATTCTCTTTTTTTGAGAAATTTGAAAAATATTTTACGAACCAATGATAATAACTTCCGCAACATTTTCTTTCATTTTCGGGCGCCTAATTTTCCGGGAGATCAGAGTTTCTTCAGGCTCAACTGTGTCATAAATCGCAAGTATTTTTTCCTCGGTAATTGCGTTTTGCTCGACAGATCCCTTTGTAATTTTTTTCCTGATAGATAATAAATTTATGTCTTTTGTCGTCAATTTTTCCATCAAATCATCTTCTTCTGCACCACGACAAGCGTTGTTTCTTGCACAAAAGTTTATAAACTCACTCCAATTCGAGTCGAATTTCAAAACTTTTTGATTTCCGATCACTATTAACAATGATTTTGCTCGTGTCAAAGCAACGTTGAAAATCTGAAACAAAAAATGAAAATGGTTTGGTTACAGCAATCATTAATTTAGTAAAATATGGACCCACCAAAGTTTTTGGTACTACAACCAAAACTTGTGTTATTGCAACTAATGCTTAATTTTTATGACTATCATACCTATCATACCTACCTTATCATACCTTAAGTTTTGGTTTTACTACCCAAAACTTTGGTGGGCTCATATTTTACTAAATGAATGGTTGCTGTAACCAAAAATTTCTTTCAGTGTATATTATGTACTTTATTATATTTATTAAATCTCACTTTCTTCAAGTTTTTCAATAATAATTCATGATTCAATTTATTTCTTTATTTTTAAAACTCACCTTTTCTTTTTCCAGAAACCCAATATGCGTTTTGCCTTCGGACTTTAACAATCTCGAGCGGACTGTACTGATTATTATCACTTCTTTTTCTTGACCTTGAAAAATTTGCACAGTTCCAACACTGATCGTTTTGATTCCGATTTTCTCAAGACTTTTTTTAATTTTTCTTTCTTGCAGTTTGAAGGGTGTAACAATCCCAATATTTTGTGGTTTGAACGTTGTTTCTCCATGAATTAACTTTTTCACATAGTCAATCACGACCGAAACTTCTTTTTCGTTGTACGTACTGGAATGTTAAATGAAAAAATAAAATTTTGAAGCTTGTTTTTCAAAAATTCAAAAATTTCCGATTTTTTAAGTTAAGAAATTTCGAGATTTGGAATATTTTTCATATAATGTAGAAAAAACTTGACGTGGCATTATTATTTAATTTAAAAGTGGAGAAAACTTATAGTTCATTTATCAATTTTTAATTAAATAAATAGTTAAATTATCAAAAAACCATACTAAATTTTTTCAAAAATAGCCCTCCTGAAAATTTTTTCTGTCTATGCCCCTGTTAAAAATTATTGAAAAATCTCACCTGGGATTCGAATTTTCTCCCTTTTCCTCGCCATCCACAGCGTGGAAAATGATAGGGAAATTTTTTTTCTCCAAATACTTCCATTCTTCAGCTGTTTTACATGCGTCCCCAGCACACGCAATTAGTTCGTTATCGTAAAACAACTTGTTTGGAATTTCCAAAATTTTTTCGTTGCTTCGGAAGTTTTTCACGAGCTTTGTTATATAATTCGCGTCGTACTTTTTGAATTTTTCCCTTTTGTAGGGCCCGTGATCCATGAGTCTTTCAAGCATTGATAAACCTAGAAAAATTTTCCAAACAAAATTATTTTGTAGAAAATATCACTCCAAAGTGGAATGAACAGTAATTAGTGCTCATGTCTAATTTCCCAAGTTTTGTTTATGTTAATTATATGTAAATTTCATGAAAACAGTTTACAGAGAGCTTGGAAAAAAGAGTTGAAAGAACAAGAGATTGATCATTTTTGTCAAAAGTCGAAATTCGTACCGAAAACCGAAAGATTTTTTGACTTTTTTTAACAAATTTTAATCAATGAATCTGAACTATGAGACAATTATACAGAAAAAAATGTTAATTTACTATGGTTAGAATTAATAATGAATTTTCATCAACGAATATAATTCACTGTATTTTTGAAAAGATTTAATTGCAAAATGTTAAATATAGTTACAATTTTAAATAATGAACGTTTGAATGAAAAAAAAAAAAACTTAGATCATTGATACCAATAAATTATTTCGAATTTGAGGTCCAATAATTTTGTATGGCGATTTTTTTAAAACTAATTAACTACAAAATAAATTGCAAAAAGAAAGGAAATTTTGAAAATTCATAATAATTATAGTTATAGATTAAATTTATAAAAAATACAAACTTTGAAAATTTTTAATGAGTTTATCTTAATTAATAGAAAAAATTTCTTATCGTTATTGAATGCTGAGAAATTTAAATTTTATATAAAAATTTTTTTGTTGAGTTCAAGGCAAATGTAAAAAACTACTGAATAAAAATTAAAAATTTTGGATTGAAAAAGATTTTCGATCTCGATATTTTGGATTAGAAATTTTTCAAATTGTAAATTTATTAATAATCACGTTCAGAAAAAGAATTTAGTGCATTGTTAAACAGTAATAATTGGAATATATAAATATATATAAATTTTTATCATTCTAAAATATGTTTAAAATATGTTTGAAAAATCGAACGAAAAACATTTTTTAATAAAGAATGTTTGCTTAAGTATTGTAATGCTAAAAAATCATTGAATTATTATAAATAAAAATGATACTAATCAAACGAAGTTTACCAAAATTTTCTGATTACGTTATTTCCATTCTTCATTATTTAAATCCATAACAATATTAATTTTTTAATCTTAAGTTCCTGCCTTTCTTAAATTCTTTTTTTTCAGTAAATTCAATAAAAAATATCGTTTTTCAAATTTTATGATACATGAAATCCGAAATAATGTTTTTTCAATCAATGAGAAGAAATTTTAACTCCATAATTTTTTTCAACGATACGTTATTATTTCAAATAATGTATCATCAAGTGCATTCACGAATTGTTGACACAATGTTTGCAAAATATTTTAAAAATTACTACATCAAAGAGAGCATCAAATTTTTGCTAAATGATACATACTCAAAAGATTTTCGGCCATTTTTGACTTGATGACGGGGCCCAATTGCTTTGGGTCGCCAGCCAAAATGATTTGGCAAAATACTTTTCCTGCGTTTGGGAAACTTGCGAGTCTTATGGGAATCAAGGTTTCTGGTTCAAGAGCTTGACCAGCTTCATCGATGAATATGTACGAAAAATAGGATTCACGTAAACCAAGTTTCAGAAGCCTAAAAAAATATATTGGCTAATTACAATTGTTAATCATTGATTGAAAACAACAAGGCATACAAATATTAATGATAAATTCAAGAGATTTAACGAAATTCAGAATTCTTTATTTTAATAACTCAAAAATTACAATAGTTCTGGTTTCAGAAAAATTCGTTAGGAAAATGAAATTTGGAAAATTTTTTCGACCCAGTTAATGAATTGTAATCCACGAAAATGTTATTAATCTGAAAAACTTCGAACTCTGGAGTAATGAATTCTAAGGATGAAGGTAAAAATTTATAAAAATATGAGAGAATCTTTGAAATCATAAAATTTATGACGAAATACTAAAAGTAATTGAAATATCTGTGAAGGTTATGAAAAATTTCATCAAGAAATAATTTTAATCTATAAAACTACAAATTCTACGTACATGAACAATAACAATATATAAAAATACTAGAAAACTGTGTTAATCTTGAAAATACTAAAAAAAAAATACGAAAATTTTAAAAATCTATAAAACATGATAAACATAAATATGTAGATGATGGAATTTTCTTAGAAACATATAAAATTACTGAAAATCGATCGAAATTTTAATTCTGAAAATCTATGTAACAATCTACAAAAATACTAAAAAATCCTTTAAAGCTTGAAAAATATTTTAAAAAATGCGACAAGTGATAGAAATTTTTTTATTCTCAAAATCTACGTAGAGATAAAAAGAAAACTTTTTGAAAAACGTATGAACCTTTGATTCCAAAAATGTATAATTCTAGAAATATCCATATAAAAAACCAGAAAACATATAAAATTATGTAAACACAAAAAAGGTAGTTTTCTGAAAAACTAATTAAAATAAACAAAATCGTTAAAATTTTTAATACTGTAGAATTAAATCTTAGAAATCTATATACCGAAGGAAATTTTCCGAAATTAAACGAAAAAATTATTATAATTATGAACTTGAAAACATGGAAAGTTTGTGACTTGAGAAAAATGCATGAAAGTTCATTGTAACTCTGAGTTATCATTGCACAATTTTCTACTCGAAAAATTCCCTATGTAATATATAAAAATCGACATATTTTATTAGTATAATAGAAAATTTTATACATAATTCAGGGGAGGGGTGAGGAAATGAGGTAAATCAATTACCAAAAAAAGATTCTTTTCAACAGTAACTAATTCTATTTATGTAAAAAATAGTATTTCTACCTCATAGAACTTGTGAGGGTTGTTACGATGATTTTTTTCATCAGTATTATTTCTTTAGGCAAATGCAAGCCCATGCCATTGATGAAATTTGTCGATGACAAAATGTTTTCATCGATTGATGTGCTGTAAATGAAAAAAATATGTTCATTATACAACATTTAATTGTATAGATAACATTTTTCGTACATATACCAGAATTTTATATTACCGAAATAAGGTAAAAAAAAAGAAAAGATCGAGAATTTAATTTGAGTTCTTTTCAGTAAATTCAAATATAAATAATAATAATCCAAATTTTCGAAGAAACTTATCATGAAGATTTATTTTTGAAATTCGGAATGAAATCAATTGTAATTTTTTTTTTAAATATAGTGATTCGTTGGTTTTATGGTTTTCTCTGGGAAGAAAAACTTACCGATCCCTAGATGGACTGAAATATCGCAGAATGTCTGTATTTGGTACTCCACATTTTAAGATTCTTGTTGCCAGTTCATCAGCGGCTGCGTTTGACGGTGCGCATACCAGAACCCTATTAGCAGGGTCTTTGTGCCAAATCTATAGATTTTAGAAAAACAATATATGAAAATTTAAAATCTGAATTGAAATTCGGAATGGATAATTTTTTTCAACCGAAATAATTAATGAATTTCACTAACATTATCATTGATAGATATATGTATAATAATCTTACATTTCAGATAATAGTAATTTCTTTGCTCAAGTGTTTCTAACAAGAAATTAAAAAAAAAAGTAAACTTGCTTATTTCAAAAATGTAAAGTTTGAACTTGAAATTGAATTTTAAAAAAAGAGTTTGAAAAAAAATTGGTAATAATGAGCTGAGTTTTTAAAAATATGCGACATAAATATGATAAAATATTTTTTGTGCATATTTGCATGCATTTTTTCATTGTTTTCCGTGCATATTTTTATCAACCTTGATCATTACTCTCAATCCAGAATATTCATATTTTCTTATTTTATTTAAAGTTAGAAAAAAACACCATTTTTTATTATTCCGACAAACAACTAGTTATAAAATAAAAAATTCAGTTAAAATAATTGAAATAAATAACTTTTATTCAAGCTGCATGTAACTTCATAATTGAATAATATTTCGAGATTCTCTGACCATTAAAAAAAATGTTCATTATATAACAATTATTATATTATATTAAAAAAAAGTACCTAGATATTATTCTACTGTTTTACGTACGATTATTCATAAAATTTGAATTCATTTTTGAAATTCAATCATTACCAGAGTTGATAAAAATATGCACATTCATATTTTCTGTTTTTGATTTTTTGAACAAATGATCATTTATTTCAAGCATATAATTGAATTTTATCATTTCTCATTTAAATGCATATTTTTCATCTGTCATGATTTTTTTTAGCATATGTAATTGATGTTTTAGTATATTTATGTCATTTTTTGTATATATTTGCATGCATTTTTTATCGAACCTGATATTTGAGGTATTTATTACGATTAAGAAAAATTATAGAAGTTACCTGATAAATGGCCTCCACCAAAGTTGCCGTTTTTCCGGTTCCTGGAGGTCCAAATAAAATATAAGGCGCTGGTTTTGCCGTCTGGGAAATAATGTGCTCCACTGCCTGTTTTTGCTCTTTGTTTTTAAAAATATTCTGATTGAACCAGTATTTTTCCTCACTATTGAAATAACAATAATTGTAGTAATAACATCAAAAAATAATGAATGAGTAATATTTTTGAAATAAACCAATCTCGTTTGCAAAAAAATTCAATGAATTACTAGATATAAATTATGAAGAATTATGAATCAAGGCGAATTCCTCTAAAATTTTTCGAAACATAATTTGGGATTAACTTGTAATTTTTATTATATTATTATTCGTGAATCTCAAAATCGAAAATATTTTTAAATATTCTAAGTTATTGGCTATAATTTCATTTCAATAGCGAAGAAAACCACGTACATTTTTTGCACTGTGTTAGTTGTCGCATTTTTTTGCGGGTACAAAAAAGTTAACAAATTGCAATTTCTGATTTCATTTACACTGAAATGAAAACAATCCATCGAGTAGTTTCTGATTTTGTATTTTATATTGAATGTGCTCCCTGCAACAAACCACTTTGGAAATCTGAAAAAACAGAATTTTTTTCTATATTGTTTATAATAATGTAGAATGAATTTAGGGAATTCATGAATCCTGGTTTTTTCGAATATTTTGAGTTAACCAAATTTGAGAATTAACCAAAATGATTGATTATATTATGTATTAATTTGAAGGTGAAGTAAATTTTTGTATACTTTCAATCATTTATGGAAATTTGGAAAATTTCTAGATGTTCATAATTTTTATAAATAGTGTTCATTATCAAAGTTCTTCAAAATTAATATATAGGTACTGTTTCTTCATTATTTAAAATAATTTGGAAATCTTAAAAACTATTAGGAAATTACATAAAAAATTGATGAGTCTGACAAATTTTCATATAATTAGAAAGTTTTGAAGTTTGCATTATAGTTAAAATTCAAAAAATCAAAAAACACAAATGATTCTAAAGATTGTCAAAAAATAGCGAAAATTTGAAAAATTTTTCGTATTTCAGAAAATGTTCATTGACTTTGTAAATTTTATTAATTATCATATTTCTTACAAGTGTGTGTGATAATAATTTTTTAACTTTATAATAAAAACCTGAAAAAGTTTGAAAGCATTAGAAAATTACAATAAGTATTCGTGGGGTGAACAAATTTTAATTGTAAAAATCTGAAAATCTGAAAATTATAGAAAAACTCGACAAGTTCAAAAAATTTTCATAAAATTCGAAAGTTTTTAGGTTTATATTATAGTTCAAACTCGACAAATCAAAAAACATAAATGAATTTAAAGATTGTAAAAAATATCAAAAATTTGAAAAAATTTCTCATATTTCAGAAAATGATCGTAAATTTCGTAAATTTTATTCATTGTTATATTTCTATGAAATATGATTTTTTATTTTTAAATAAAAAACCTGAATAACTGCAAAAGTAGCAGAAAATTACAATAAATATTTGTGGGATACAAAAATTTTATTTTGAAATGAGCATATTTTATGTTGAAAATCAAATGTTTCAGAAACTTTTAAGATTTTCGATACTATTAAACTATTCGAAAAATTTCGATATTTCAAAAAATAGTTATGAATTTTCTTATTTGTTCATATAATTTCCATTGAAAGTGTTCATTATCATATTTCTTTGAAATATGAAAAATGATGTTTTTTCATTTTCCTTTATTTGAGCATAAAAAAATTGCATGAAATTAATAGACTAAGAAAATTTTTTTTACAAATTAATTTCCGCTTATGGTTTTAAATTCAGAGAATCGAATATTTTAAACTTTACAATTTCGGTGATTTTTGTTGATTATGTTATTAAAAGAAAATTGATAATTGTCAAATCAGGCGCTTGAAAAATCATAGAACTCCAAAATACCAAAATCATTCTCTTAAATTTGAATGTTTGTAACAAAGTATTAAAATTCAAAATGTGCAACCATCTACAATTAAAAAACAAAATTGAATAACTGATAGTTATTAATAACTAGTTCTAATATTTTTTTATAATTGTAATTAAATATTTATTTTTCGCTTTTTTATTAGTGGGTTTTAGAATTTTTTTAATTTCATTACTGATTCGGACACAAATACATATTGCATTTTTCAAATAACAGTTTATTGTAATTAAAAAGTAGAAAAAAATTGTAATATGTAAAAAATAATTCTAATTCGATCAAAGTTTAAAAAAAATTTGTTTAATTCGAAATTCGATATAAATCAAGTCGAAAAATTGAGAATTCATAATAAACAAATTGAAAATTTTATATTTTAAGTATCCAAAATATTTTAAGAAATACATGTTTTTTTGAAAAACCCCTCCCAAAAGTTTAAAAAATCGGTGAATCGGTGAAAAAAAAATCAGTGAACAGTCATTATTACTATATTTTCCAAAATCCTCATATACTAAAATATGTTCACAAAGTTTACAATGTTGAAAAATCACACAAGAATTTTTTTTCTGAGATTCACCATCAATGATTTTAAACCTCAAAATACCAGATTCATTAAATAATCATTAAATAAAATTTATCAAATAATCGACAATAAAATTCGCCGTTTTAAAAAAAAGATCGAACTTTTAAGATTCTAATAATGAAAACGTTTCTTAAAAAATTTTATTTACTGTGGAAACGTTTATAAATTTTTTTTTTCATAAAAACCAATTTACAAGAAATGTACAAGTCTTGAATATTTTCTTATAAAAAATTTGAAATCTCTTACAAAAGTGCCACTGGTTTTTATAAAAATTTTTTTCTCATTAGAATTTTTTAATTGTTATACAAATTTTGCCATTTCTTATAAGAATCAAAATCACTAGTGTATAAACATGTTTAGAAAATTCCTTGTCGAATTTTCATCGAATTAGTTTTTTTAAGGTTTTACATTATTTTTGGTAAACCTCAGAAAAAAATTTTAATGTGATTTTTCAACGTTGCGAACTTTATGAACATACTAAAATTCCAAAACAAAACTTATATAAAATGAAAATTTCGAATCCTTACTTATTGCATCGCGCCTTGATGTAGATGTTCCCAATTTCGATGACATTTAAGTAAACCCACGTTTTTTCAGGGGAACCGCATTTTTGCAAAAGTACAAAATCCCCTAAAGAAATAAACGGAGCTTCCTCATCTATTTTAGGTATCGCTATTTTGAAAACATCTGATTCAATTCGGGTAATTTCCCGCTCCTTCAATGAATGTTTTTTTATTTCGAGTTCGAACTGGTGTTGCTCCATAAATAAGAGTAATTCCAGTACTTTTAATCGCATAGTTGGTGGAATATTTGCTTCCTTGTGTTTCAATTTCAGCACCAAGTTCAGCAATTCCTTCTCTTCCTCGTCAAGGTTCGATCTGTCCCGCAGATTTCCTTCGAGAACAGTTTTTAAAATTGATGGAACTTGAGGGCTAGGCAAAGTTTTTCTTGGAGGCTCTTGAAAGATATTGTAAGACGAGTCAGATCTGGAAATTCAGTGCTTTTGCATTATTCAGGTATTTGTTTAACAATGGGTGGGGGGGGGGGCATCACAAATATTAGAGAATTGATAGTTCTGAAGTTCAGAGTTCTAGACCTTTTTATGTACCTATAATTTCAAACGTAAGAAAAATAAACAAAAACAATAAAAAATTAATTTTTTTACTACACTGAAGAAAAAAGTAAAAATGGTTGGTATTTTTGAATAACTATTGTTAATTTTAATAATAATGTATGAATTTAACAATGAAAAGTGATGAAAACTTGTTTTTTAATTCTGTTTATTTTTAAGCGTTTGGAACTTTAGGAATGTATATCTTTTATTTGTGGGGTCATATGTATACTTTGGAATGTAGAGTTCTAAAATTCTCAATTCCGGAATTCTATATTCTACAGGAATTAAGACTCTGTGGTTTCGAATTCAAGATTTGATGAATTTTCATTTTAGAATTAAGGGTTCAGATTATTATCTAGTAAAATTCGGAAAATCATCTTTATTATACAATCGATTTTTTAAAAAGTTTATAAAAACTAGGAAATGCTAGGAATACTAAGAGTCTATCAAATCCTATGCAGACATGATTTTTTTTGAATATTTATATTTGAAATATATTATTATATTATAATATATATGGAATTATTAAAAATATAATAAATTTGAATTCCATAAATTTATCGAAATCCACAAAAAACTTCATCAATACTTTTGTTAAAGCAGAAATATCCAAATCCAGGTAGATAATGAAAAATTGGATAAAAGAAAAATTCAACAATTCAAATTATTGATTTGCAAAATAATTCCAAAGCTTCCATAAAACAAAAAATACAAAAACTGCTCAGATTTCGTTCATTCATTTATTTCAACATCCCATAAAAAAATTCAAGAAATTCAGTTCGACGAAGAAAATAATTGTTCGCTTCCCAATTTAGGAATATTTATTCAAAAATGCACATTATTATAGAAGAGCTTCAATTTGATGAATTTTTATTTTAGAATTTAGGGTTAAGATTATTATCTTGTAAAATTCAGAAAATCATCTTTATTATACAATCGATTTTTCATAAAGTTTATAAAAACTAGGAAATGCTAGAAATATTAATAGTCTATCAAATTCTATGTAGACATGATGTTTTTGAATATTTATATTCGAAATATATTATTATATTCTATTATACATGGAATTATCAATATAATAATTTTGAATTCCAGAAATGTATATAGCAATCTATAAAAATACTAGAAATTTATCAAAATGCCAAAAAAACTTTATAAATACTTTTTTTAAAGCAGAAATATCCAAATCCAGGTGGATGATGAAAAATTGAATGAAAAAAAAATTCAACAATTCAAATTATTGATTTGCAAAATAATTCCAAAGCTTCGATTAAACAAAATATACAAAAACTGCTCAGATTTCGTTTATTTATTTATTTCAACATTCCATAAAATAATTCAAGAAATTCAGTTCAGCGAAGAAAATAATTTTTCGAATTCCAAATTAAGAATATTTATTTAAAAATGCACATTATTATAGAAGAGCTTCAATTTGATGAATTTTTATTTTAGAATTTAGGGTTCAGATTATTATCTTGTAAAATTCAGAAAATCATCTGTATTATACAATCGATTTTTACAACAGTTTATAAAAATGAGGAATCCTATGCAGACATGATTTTTTAAAATATTTATATTCGAAATATACTATTATATTATAGGTATTAAACAAGGAATTATTATTTATATAATGAATTTGAATTCCACAAATTTTTATAGCAATCTACATAAATTCTAGAAATTTATCAAAATCCAAAAAAAAACTCTATAAATACTTGTGTTAAAGCAGAAATATCCAAATCCAGGTAGATAATGAAAAATTGGATGAACGAAAAATTTAACAATTCAAATAAATGTGCTAAATAATTCCAAAGCTTCCACAAAACAAAATATACAAAAACTGCTCAGATTTCGTTTATTCATTTATTTCAACATTCCACAAAATAATTCAAGAAACTCAAATCCTATGTGCAGACATGATTTTTTTGAATATAATTATATTTGAAATATATTATTATATTATATTATACATAGAATTATTATAAATATAATGAATTTGAATTCCACAAATTTTTATAGCAATCTACAAAAATACTAAAAATTTGTCGAAATGCCAAAAAAGCTTCATAAATACTCCTGTTGAAGCAGAAATATTCAAATCCAGGTAGATAATGAAAAATTGGATAAAAAAAAATTTAATAATTAAAACAATTAATTTGCTAAATAATTCCAAAGCTTCGATAAAACAAAATATACAAAAATTGCTCAAATTTTGTTTATTCATTTATTTCAACCATTTCAACATTGCATAAAATAATTCAAGAAATTCAGTTCGGTGAAAAAAGTAATTGTTCGAATCCCAATTTAGGAATATTTATTCAAAAATGCACATTTTTATAGAAAAGCTTCGAAAATCTAGAAAGTTCTCAAAATCGTCAAGAATTCCAGCTGATAAAACTCATAGTTTGTAAATATCCTATATCAAAATGAAAAATTCTTCACATATTTCCCGCCCAAAATTAGAAAAATTGTATAAATAATCTATTCTTTTAAAAAAAAAAATCACTTTCCACCTTTCCCGCATTAAAACTTTCCGATTTCCCGTAAATCTACGATTGCATCAAAAACAAAAAATTCACTTACGGTACTCGAATTTTTCGTATTTTTGGTTTCGCTTGCGCCGATTTTTCTCCATTTTCATCAGTCTGTTGCTCTTCGTTAACGTTTTTAGCGTCCGACATAATTTATGAGTTAAAATTGTTAATTAAAGATAAAAATAAGTACGTTCAGAAGCAGCTTGTGTAGAACATTGAACCTGCTTGGCACATTTGAATTGATTTGAATCGAATAGAAAGGAAAATCGTTCGTAATCTTTGTAAAACAAATCGATGATAACAAAAGCGTATAAGCGCAACAATCACTGGAACTGTAATCTGTAAAATCCTATATACATGCACGAAAGTAATTTAATATGCTCTATATGTTGTGATTAACGGATAAAATTTAGATGTTCTTTTGTTTTAACAAAAGCCCGGCATTTTTGAACCTTTTAAAGTTCAGTTGATAAAAAACAAAGGCGAATTCGGACAAAATTTTCAGTTTTCAAAAAAATGTGTTTTTCCTCACTAGATATTTAATTTTTCGTTTATTTATAGCGAATTCTTATTTTTTTGTCTTGATATCTATTGAATTTCAATCATTTTTCCATATTGGAATTTTTTCTTATTTTTAATTACAATAAACCAAGGGCGTAGGCAGAGAAATGTTCGGGATGGGTTTTTTTGAAAAAATCGGTCTCGATATTATTTTCTTAAAAATCTATAAAAATGTTCTCGTTAACTATTCTTTATACTATACATTGAGAGAAATGGTTTTGTCGAAACAAAGAAAATTTAGTTACTAAATTTTACGACTAAATATTTTTAGTCGTAAACTTTATTTCGTATGACTAAAATTCTTCTAATTAATAAAGTAAATAAATAATCCAGGAAATTTCACAATGATTGGATTTAGGTTTGCATAAAAAAACTCACGTATGAGTACGAATCAGTGATAAAAAAAAAAAAAAAATAAATAAATAAAAAACATTTAAAAACTCACCTACAAAAAAGGAAAAAACAATTGTGAACGATTTGTGGGTTTGCAAATTTTTTAATGTACTTATACATGCGTTGACATACAAAATGAAAAATACCTAAATACGTAAAAAATCATGTAACACTACATGGTAGGTACTAGGAGTATAAAAAACAACGAAGATCCTTGGCTTCTCATAAAGTATGTTATCAAAATAAAAAAAAGTATTTTATGAAAACGAGCTAATCAGATTTTCATAAATCCGATTGTCTTACAATGTAAAAAGTTATACAAAATTGTTGCAGCGCACTTAAAAGATTACAAAATTCAAAAGCACTTATAAAAAATAGGAACATTTCTCTTTCATGAACTTGACTCTATTTTTTCCTCATGCTTCGAACAATTTTTTGAGCCGTTTCAGACAACGGTACGTAATCTTCAAGTCTGAGACCAAATTGTACCTTTGGAACTGACTGAAAAAAAATGTGGAATTTTTATTTTTAAAGCAAGTTTCAGACAATATCTTTAAAAAATTTTCCTGCGTTACTGGAAATAGTACGTATTTTAATATTTCAATGCATTATGAAAAATTTTTGAGTTTTTGAATTGATTTGCGGTTCTTAAAAATCAGCTTTTTTGCATGTTAAAGAAATCGTTCATTTTTTAAGTATAAGTTATGTATTGCTAGTGTTAAATATTTATCCCACAAAAAAAATTGTGATATTTCAAAAAAGAACTTTTGAAATCGACATATTTTTCCTACAATTTATTCTTAAAACATCCAAAAAAGACCAATTTTCAACGGCTGCAAAATTAAACAATTAATAAGTTGCAAATTTTTTATAATACATTGAAACAATAAGAAAAAAAAAACGTTTCATTTACTTTCGATCCAGTGACGAAAAGAAAATTATTTAGAGTAATCAAAATTTTTGTTTTTAACCTGACCAGGAACGATAATTGTTATGAGTATATTATATGAACGAACTTACTTGCAAATTCAAACAAATATTTCAAGAAAATGAAAAAATTGTTAGGAACGTGAAATGTGAACTACATTTTAATCATTTTCCAATTTAAATACGTCAAGTTTTATAAGAAAATTCTTTATATAAACACTTCATGAACGAAATAGAACTATTTAGTTTTATTAAATAATATTTTTAAATGAATCTGTTTTTTGCACTATACCTTTATTGGTACCTTTATTGGCACCTTTCTTGATACCTTTATCGGTTCGATCTCTTTTTGGAAGATGAATTTTTTTTCGTCCCAAATATTTTTGTATATCCCATCTACTGAGTTCTTCCAAATTTATGGGTATTTTTCCCGTCTCATTTCCTTTTTCCTTACAAAATTTCAAAAATTCTCGCCAAGTCTCGTCGACTTTCAGAATGTTGGGATTTCCAACAACGATCAAAAGCGCTTTTGCGCGAGTGACTGCCACATTGAATCGCTGAAAATTTATAAACAAACTGTTATTTTAGCAATATTTTCATTTATTGACTTCTCCTGGATAAAAAAATTAAAAAGATACAAATAAAACCCAAAATATTTAGGAAAAAACCTATTTTACAAGGACAGAAATTCTTGGTTACAGCAACGATTGATTTAGTAAAATATGAGCCCACTAAAGTTTTCGGTAGTACAACCAAAACTTTAGGTATGATAACCAAATAGTTAGTTATTGCAACCTAATTATCAGTCATAACAATTGAGCATTAGTTGTCATAACCAAAGTTTTGATTGTGGTAACCAAAACTTTGGTAGGTCCATATTTTACCAGATCAATGGTTGCTATAACCAAACCATTTTTCTCCGTGTACAATTAATTTTCGCAACTCTTGAAACAATTTTGAACAAATAATTATAATTGATTCGAGTTCAAAAATTCTTCAAAAATTGAATGTGAGAGCTGGTGAACTCGAAAACTGCAATTTCAAACACAATTTTGAAAATATGAAAAAGTCGAATTTCAAAATTTCAAAAATGGTGAATAATTTTTAGAAGTAATGAACATTTTTTTTAAATCTTGGTTAAAAGTTACAAATTTTTTATATTTTTCTTTGAAATATGTAAATTATACATTTTTTATTTTTAAAAAAAATCTGAAAAATGTCATAAGTATTAGAGAATCATGACAAATTTTAATTAGTTAAACCAATTTTCGTGGAATTTGCAAAGATCTTAATAGTTTGTATGTTTTGCATTTTGATGATTTCAAGTAATGAAAAAAATGAAAAATTTTAAGTATTGTTAATAATTCTTTAAAATTCGAAATATTTGTTAAGTTCCAAAAAATTTCATAAAAATTGTGAATTGCGTTCATTATCATATTTTTTCGAAATGCACATGTTTCTTATTACTTTTTAATGAAAATCAAAAAATAACTTAAGTATTACTTAACAAAAAATTCGAATGAGTTTGACAAACATTTATAAGATTTGGAAAACTTGAAAACGGTTTCCAAAGGCTTTGTAAAATTAAAAAACATAGAAATTGTAGAAACTTATAATTTATTTTGCAGAATTCGGAAAATCTGTAAAATTTTATAAAATATTCATTAAATTCCAAAAATATGTTGATTTATGTAATTCTGAATAAAAAACGTACTTTTCTCCTTTCCCTCATTTCATTGTAAAATCTTTTCCCTCGTTTTCAATTTTCCTCTATAAAAAAAACCTTGATTCCAACACTATTTGTCTTTTTATTTTGATCTCAATTTCACCGGTAATTTTTGCAATAAGTTTTTCTTTTTCTTTGAAAAAACATGGTTGTTTCATTTATTCAAGTGCCGAAATTCTTCAGAAATTTTATGCAACAGCTGGTAAAATCCAGAATTAAATTGGAATCATAATTTACAAAAATATTAAGTGTTTTTTCAATCTCAAAACATACTTTTTTATGTACTTTAAATCAGAATTGAGGAAATCGTAATTCATTTTCGACTAGAGAAATTTTGAAAAGAAAAATTCCATGAAAAAAAAATAGAATATTTTTGTTAAAATTGATTTTCACGAAGACTCGAAAATGAAAATTTTCCGTTTTTACAATCTACTAATTATTCATAAATTAAGATAAATAGCGTCACGTTGCAAAAAATTACATGTTTTTGAAATTTTCTTTGCTTATGTATTCATGTAAACTTGATATGAAATTTTTTTTCCCACAACGTACCTTATCATTCGCTAGAAATCCAATGTGGAGATTTCCCTCATGTTTGAGCAACATGGATCTTACTGTGGAGTATATTATGACTTTTTTTTCTTGCCCCTGGAATATTTGGACAGTTCCAACCGCAATGTTTTTTCTTTCCATAATTCGCAATCGCTCTTTTATTTTTATTTCTTGTAATTTAAAAGGTGTTATTATGCCTATTTCTGTATCTGAAAATTGTACGTTTCCTTCGCCGAGTTTTTTCACGTATTCAAATACCACTTCAAGCTCCTCCTCGTTAAATGTACTGAAAATTGCAATTTTTTTTATTAGAGACGAGGAGCTTGAAAACTGCAAAATTTCGATGTATTCAAACTTCCAAAATAGAATTTTCTCAACTATTTCAATGGAGAACAATGAAAAAATGCATGCAACTATGTACAAAAAATTGCATAAATATGACGAAAAATCGATTGCATATGCTAAAGAAAATCACTAAAAATAAAATAACATGCATTTGAATTAGAAACGATAAAATTTCATTACATACTTGTAATAAATGATCATTTATTTAAAGTCAAATTCTACGTGTCGCTGACAGCAAATCAAAATATGTTTCAAATTTGCAAACACCTTCAAATAAAAGGCTGTGTCTTGTTTCTAAGAAAATTTTTTCCCATGCATGCGTAAAAATGTCCACTTTATGTGCATGAAACGCGGGAACGAAATCCCCTTTTTGGGGTACTCGTAAATAAGTGGGAAAAATAAAAATATTTTCCTAGGGAACAAGAACTTCTCCCGCTAATTTACGAATACCCCAAAAAGGGGATTTTGTTCCTTCCTTTCATGCACATAAAGCGGCCATTTCTTTTCATGTATGGGAAAAAACAGAATATATGCTACACGGGAGAAACGGGATGATTCCTACTCGTGCATTTACACGCTCGCTTCACTCGTGCATTTACACGCTCGCTTCGCTCGTGC
This sequence comes from Platygaster orseoliae, assembly GCA_030522825.1. NCBI lineage: Eukaryota > Metazoa > Arthropoda > Insecta > Hymenoptera > Platygastridae > Platygaster > Platygaster orseoliae. The sequence continues at coordinate 28,928 of JAPYZL010093672.1, forward strand.
GTAACTTAGCACTCGTTGGAAACATTTTTTTCTCCCTTGTAGCATAAAAATCAATTATTTTTCATACTTCAACCGTTTCAACGAAGTGTGAAACATCTTTATGATTCCTGACGAAATTAGCTGTAATTTTCAATTTTTTTCCAAAAAATGAAAAAATATGCA